>ML801987.1:208345-237851 GCA_009831015.1 Picea engelmannii
CACAATAGATCCACAAAGAAAGATAGAAGAAACCACACTTTATTATTACCAAACCCTTGAGGTAGGGCAACACCATACAATGGATCCTATTATGGAAGGGATCCTCTCATGTTCACTTGCCTCTTCGAGGGGGCATCCTCCTAATGAGCTTTAGCTCCAAATACAATACTTCTCTTCATGTCTCATTACATTGCTTGAACCCCTTTATATAGTGCTACTATCACCTAAGAACATTCTAGAGGAGGAATCTTCTAGAAGTAGAACTTTCTAAGAAGTCCTCTTACATTTATTATATCTAACTACCATAGTGGACCTTATTTAATAATATAGTGGACCTAGTCAACCTTACATTGAATGACCTCCACTATTATCACTATGGGCCCTCTGGGCCCCCCCACTACCTCTCTAGCTACCTTACAGAGACACCTAGAGAGGAGGCTTGGGTCAAAAATCCAATGATAGCGTGATATTCTGCCATATTGTTGGTTGCTGGTCCTAAACAATAACCTCCTGAGCTCACCACCTCATCAAATTGGTAAATAACCCAAGCTGCTGAAGCAATGTTCCGGGTATGTCAGCTGGCGCCATCCGGGAACCCAAAAAAGATAGGAAAGGAAGACGTCATCTACGCATGAAAACACAGGCACAGTCATGAGTGGCAATGGTAAATACTCGATCATGCGAAAGAAATAGACACACCAAACTAAAATACAGTAATGTACAAAGTACATATGCTAGGTGATCTAGGCATAGTACTTCTTAAGGTAAAGCCCATTTCGGGGCTCTCCCAAGGAAATTCCATCATGATCAACTAATTCGTAGGCACCTTTATGTAGGACACACTTCACAATGTAAGGACCGTGCCACATGGGTTCTAACTTTCCTGTCCCCAATTTATCGTGAGCTTGGTCGTAAACGAGGACTAAGTCTCCTTCTGCAAAAGTCCGAGGGTGGACGGATTTGTCATATTGACTTTTAATTCATTTCTGATGTGCCTCATTGACGAGAGAAACATCGCGATGTGTTTCATCCAGTTTGGATAGATATAAAAATCGTTCTTCTTCGACAGAAGTATGGGACAAGAGTTCTACTTTCAGTTTGAGTGATGGAATCTCACACTCGATTGGTAGGACAACTTCAATGCCATAGACCAACTGGAAATGAGTAAATCCAGTTGAATTTTTCACAGAGGTACGATAAGCCTAGAGAGCAAAGAATAGTTGTAAATGCCATGATGTTTTGTTTTCCCCTACCATGCATTGAATCATGGTTTTTAGGACTTTGTTGATAGCTTCAACTTGTCCGTTCACCTGAGTATAGTAAGGAGATGAGTTTTCATGGTGAAAAACCAATTTGACATGTAAATCGCTCATCATCTGATTTTTGAAATGTGTACCATGGTCAGTGACAATGGCACGTGGTACACTAAAACGAGTTATGATGTGGTTGAAAAGGAATAGAGCTGTAGTACGACCATCATTCAGGAAGGTAGGCATAGCCTCAGCCCATTTGGTGAAGTAGTCGACAGTGACGATGATGTAACCGTGCCCCTCGACTGAGGTAGGCTTACACTGCATGAAATCGATGCCCCATTTGGCAAAGGGGACGATGGAAATAATGGGATGCAGCGCCATAGGGTGGGTGCGTGCCTTCTTGTTAAAGATTTGGCAGGGTGGGCATTTTTTGACAGCTTCGATGCAATCTTTGAAAATCGAAGGCCAAAAGTAGTCGGCACATAGGATTTTTTGGGCTGTGGCCATCCCGGAAAGGTAACTACCACAGGTGCCTAGGTGACAATCGTTTAAAATGCATTCATCCTCTTCATGAACTAGATATTACTGAAGGATGGTGTCAATACCACAGCGATATAAAGTGTCGCCCAGAATGATATAATGACAAGAATGATGATGAATGCGTCAACTCTCTTCGCGAGAGATGTTGGGCTGAAAACATTGGGTTTGGAGGTATAGGAGAATGTCTTCATACCAGGGATTAGAGGTGCTGATGAGGAAGAGAGATTCATCGGGGAGAGAGTATCTAGGTTCAATGTTTTCATCGGCACGAGGGAGAGCACAGATGAGCTCGGCAAACACCATGGATTTTTTGGCTTTAGCCTTCGTAAACTCGAGATCGAATTCTTGGAGAATCACGATCTATTTTGAATATTTTCCCCCAAGTACTTGACGTGTCAAGACGTGATACATTGGGTTGGAGTCTGCGATTACTGTGGTGGTGCGTAATAAGATGTAGTGGCGGAACCTTTGGACAGCGATGACGGCTACCAGAGCCAGTTTCTCGACATGCGAATATCTGAGTTTGGGTCCATATAAACTCTTGCTCAGATAATAAATCACATGTTCTTCGCCATTGTGGTCTTCTTGAACTAACACCATGGCGATGGTGGAAGTAGAAGCGACCAAGTAAAGGATATAATCCTTTGTATGTTCAGGGGGATGTAACAAAGGTGCATGGGTCAAAGCGTGCTTGAGAGCGTCGAATAACCGTTGAGCGACGTCATCCCAGATGAAAGGGATTTTCTTTTGCAGTAACCGCATAAATCCTTTAGTGATCTCGGCATAATTGCAGATGAAACGACGAAGAAAGTTTGTTTTGCCTTGCAAACTCTAGAGTTGGGTTAAATTGATAGGTAGGGGTAAGGCTAAGATGGCCTTGATCTTTAAGGGATCCACCCTGATCCCATCTTTAGAGACAACGAAGCTGAGGAGTTGACCGGATTCGATGGTGAAAATGCATTTGTGTGGGTTTAGACGAATGCAGTAGAACCTACATCGCAGAAAAATTGCACGTAAATGATCAATGTGATCGGATAGATTTAGTGAATGTGCGGGTAAATCGTCGAGATACGGTTCTACTATATGTTTGATGTCATGAAATGCGTACGACATGTCTCGCTGGAAAGTGGCTCCAGTATTTTTAAGGCCAAAAGGTAGCTTTTGGTAGGTGAAAGTTCCCCAAGGGTAGATGAAGGTTGTCTTGTGTTGATTGGTAGGCAAGATTTCAATCTGGTTATATCTAGAAATGCCATCCATGAAAGAGAAGATTATGCTCCCCGCACAATTATCGATGATTTGGTCGATGAAGGGCGTAGGGTAGTTGTCCTTGGGACAGGCTTTTTTGAGGTCTTGATAGTCAACACAAACATGAATGGTCCCTTGTTTCTTAGCAACCGGAACAAGGTTGGAGACCCATTCGGTTAAAGGGACGGGATAGATGAAGCCATATTTTAGAAGTTTTTCAACTTCTGCCTTTATAGCTGTGATTTTCTTGGGATGAACCGGGCGAAGATTTTGCTGAACTGGTTTCGCGTCAGGGTAGGTTTTGATTTCATGTACGACGATGGAAGGGTCGATCCCTAGAATTTACTCGTAACTCCATGCAATGACATCACAGAATTCCTTGAACAAAGTGGTGTAAGAAACTACTTCGTCAGGTGTGCAATTAGCACCAAGGTTAATGTTTTCCACGACACCTTATTTGATTGAAATGTCAATCGTGACGTGGTGGATATGTTACCCATGTTCCCCTCAGAGAGAGTATCTTGTGTGAGGATAGGATATTGCGGAGCTTCGGTAACATCGGGAGGGAAGACAGATTGTATGTCTTGCTGGATTTCTTCCAAAGGCGGAAGAAAAGAGGATCGATGGTGGTTGTCATCCCAGGGCAGATCGTCAATGCTTAGCATTTTCATAATCGATTCGTCCGAAGGAAAAATGTGGGAAATGTAATCGACGATAGATGATAGGGAATCCAACCACAAGGGCACCGAGTAAGTATCGGGTGCCAATGAATGTGAAGTGTTGGAAGAGGGAGAGGTAGATTGTATAGTTACATATGCGGCCTCGGCTGGGCTAAGTGACATAGTTTCACCAAGCACATCGAATTCCAGAGGACTAGGCACAACCCAAGGGTAAGATGATTCCAGGCATTGATAAGGCATGGTCGAGATCATATTGACAACGGAAATATGATGTACAGTAGGTGGAAGTGGTGTAGGGAAAGTACCCATGAGGCTAGAATCTTTCAATAATCCAACACCAATGCTTTCATACGTAACCCGGTGGTCTCCCAGAAAAGGAATATTGTTGGTAGTAGGGATGTGAGCGTCAGGTGTACAGAAATCAAGCTGATCGATGGTAACAATTTTGCCTTGATGGGGGAATTGTACACATCGAAATACCGACGAGGCAATGACATTCATGGCATAGAACCAACTTCTTCTGAGTAGCAGGTTGTAATCGAGGGGAGCATCGAGCACCTCGACGTCAACAGTAACAGTTTTGTCGCCCAATTGAACAGCTAAGGATTGTAATAATCCATGAGCATGAAAACCTCGTCCATCAAAGGCGCGTAACATGGTAGCGGATTTGTTAAGGGCTGGTGATTTCAAGCCTTTCCAATAGGATAGAGACATGACACAGGTGGAGGCTCCCTCATCCAGGATAGTCCGGTGGATTTGTTGATTGTGAACAACAACATCGATTTGGAAAGCTAGCTGATGGGAGAGTCGCAATTGATGATCGTCCAGATTAAACGTGATATTATTTGATGACTCAGGATCAAAAGTGCCAATGGTGGCTAAGAGTGTTCTACATTGTCTGGGGCAGTGTTGTATAACTTCCAAGGCAGACATGGCACACCGGGCTTGAGCCAAATCCTCTACAATGTTGTAATTTTGGGTCGCCCGTGAATTAGGATTGAAGGTAGATTTCTGGATGGTGCTCTTAGGAGGGCATAAGATAGAGTCAAACGAAGGTTTATCGATCTGGAGTGGCCCAGATGGGGAGCTAATAGATGGAGGATTGATGGAGGATGGTAATGGGTCTGATGGAGAACCGTTAGCAATCTTCGGTTTGTCAGGTTTAACTGGCGTGTCATATGTCGCAGAGCGAGTAGTTAGATTAACTCCATTAAACATGTAAATGTGGGCACTTGTCGAGGCCTCATCATGGGGTTGGTTGGAACTGCCTCCCGACGTGGGGGTTTGCGCAACCAACGATTGTTGCTGTGGAAAAGGCTGAGTGAGCACAACGGGTTGCGAATTTCCCTTGAAAAGTTTGGCCACTTCATCATGATGTGGGCAGTCTCGAGTGTAGTGATCGTCGCCACAAATGAGACATGGGAATTTTGGTTTTCGTTGCGGTTGTTTTCCAGCAGTAGGGGTTTGCGGTTGGGTCTTGGGTTGTTCGTTGTTATTGTTCTTCTTTGGTTTGTTTCTCACTTTCTTCTTTCCCCCAAGTTGTTGTGAAGGGGTTGACTGGACTGCATTCACATCAGAGACCTGAGTTTGAGGGGGGGTAGAAGAGGGTGCAATCGGATTGGGAGCACCCGTTGAAGCGGGCCACTGGATCGTTCCAGTAGACTAGGTAGTAGATTGAGTCTTGACGGAGCCAATAACTCCATTCGCATGTGAAGCAGTCGATGGTTTGGATGGATCGTTAGTGGCATGGGTAGCGTTCGGTATCAAATCATACAGAGTACCAGATTGTGAATAGACTAAGTCTAAGTACTGGGCTCGATAAATGGCTTCTTCCTCGGTGATGACACTGCCCATGGCAACATCACGAGAAATCTAGGGTAATAGTGATTTCATGAACCATTCTGCTAACAATTGGTCAGGAATGACCGCTTTGATCAGCCTTCGTCGTCGTCTCTATTCATGGATATGATCGGAGATATGTACCGAAGTTGTCTGACGAAGGGAGGTTAATAGTTCAGTACCCGTCTCATATCAAATGGGTAGTTGGAAGTGCATGAGGAAGGACATGGCGAGGGAGTTGAAATCGTGAAAAGATGCGCGTGGTAATTCAATATACCATTTCGCTACGGAACCTGTAAGTGTTCGTTGGAAAATATGCAAATGAATCGAATCATCCATGAGGGATTTGGATGAACACCACAAATGGAAGGTCATTACGTGGTTGTTCAGGTCTTCTCCGGACTTTCCATCAAATTTTGGGATATCAGAAGGGAGTTTAGCTGGAATAGTTGGCCAAACCGGAGAATGATAAATAAGATCATTTGTTAATCGAGACAAGTCTGGAAGGTCCAAGGTGGCTAAAAAGGGTAGTTGTTGGTAAACCTGTGGGTAATGCTGGTGTGGCAGTGGGACACTAGTGGGGCCCAATACTGGGTTATGTGGATAGTTATAACTCATGGGCCCTTTCATGTGAGGTTGGTTTTGACCAAGGTACATGGGATTTGAGATGTTTTGAGAAGTATGTGTGAGCGGAGGATGACTGGATGAGTTTTGCGGGTTATAGGGTGGGTTTGGCATTTGTCCATAAGGGGGTTGTTGCGGAGTCTGAACATTTTGTCCTGTGGAGGCATGTGGGTTTCCTTGAAAAGGGACGCTCCATGGATTGGGTATGGAAGACACATTTTGTCCTTGTGGTTGATGGTAGACTCCGGATTGAGGCTGCCCCCTAGCATGAGGGTGGCCCCCGAATGGGATTTTTCCTCCGGTGGGAGGATGCCCCCCAGCATTAGGGTTCCCTCCGAATGGAATTTTTCCACCGGTGGGAGGATGACCCCCAGTTTAAGGTAGAGTTCCCTGGATTTGAGAGCTAGACGTAAATGACTGATTGGTACCGACGAGTGGATTAGGACCACCAAGACTGGTCCCTCCAGGTTGTGGGATGGATATGGAACTTCCCGGTATAACTTGGGTGGTGGTTTGGGCAGTGGTGGCAGTAGAAGCATTCAATGCCCTGAATCCAAAAGGGAGTGTAGGTCTTGGTGTTATAGGGGTGCCAATCAGAGCTTGATTGACTATCGCGTTACCGGCAGGGATAGTCGGGATGTGTGGGGCCATTGTCGAATGGGCCGTCTGGAGAAGAATTGTAGACCTTGGACCAACGGATGGTGTGTTCAGACCAACGGTTGGTGTGGCTGTAAAAGCGGTGGTACCGGTGAAATTATTTGGGGTTACTGTGTAGGAAAAAGATGCATCGACACCTTCTCCTGTTCCATAAAGATCTCGCACCAAGCGTGGTGGACTTCGAACCACGTCTGCGGTCCAAAAAGGGTCGTTGGCTAAAGGGTTTTCAGAAGGATTAACAACAACAAATTCTCCGGCAAAATTCAGGTGGACGATCTGTCGTTCGTATCCCTCCGGAATGCGGTAAGCTTTCGGAGATTTTGAAACAATTCGAAAATTCTCCAAAGGAATGGGAACTTCTTCCTAGGAAGTTGCAGTGTTTTGAACCTCGCTCTGTTGAGGAGATTCCTTTGTAGAATGAGGGGGTAAAGGAGTGCTTCCTTCCATATTTTCTGGAGGAAGTCCCTGTAGCCTCCGTGAGCGGCATGGAGGGTCGATGTTGGTGGAAAAGAGTCGACGAAAGAAATCTATGGCCAACTAGAAAAAAGAGACAGCACACGCTAAAAATCTAAGAATCACAATCAAGCAAACATGACCTTCTTTTGATGACCGTACTAGTTGGTGATGAAATCCAACGTCGCGTGATCAAGTCCAGAAGGGGCGGGGATAGGGTGGAATAGTTACAATGGTGACCTGCTTAACGGACTTACGCCTTGGTGCAAGCTTCCACGCAGTAATTGTGGATTTACCCTCCAAGGAGCCTGAGTGAGTTTGACTAATGTCTGCTCCAGGTATAGTGAGACTTCCCGTCACCGTCACCTTGTGTAAGACCCTAAATATTATGGCCACTAAGGTTATCGATTTGCAGTCAACCCCTGGGCGGGAACAGTCGACAGTCTGATCCGAACGTACGGGCAGGGTATCAAGCCCGAAATCAACTAAAAGGATTCCACGCAGTAATTGTGGATTTACCTCAAAGTGATCCCCATAATACGATCTGATCACCACAATCAGTTAAACCATGGAGGGTTAGTCCTCATAGCTCACTCGAATGTGACCTCATGCGTAACCCCTGTGTGAGAGGGGGATCCCAGGTAGACTTATACGATGATTGTATTTGACTCTCCCTAACTCAGGATGCTAGTGTTTTTTTTGGAAACTTTGGAGAGTTATGCTCACAGCCCTAATCCAAAGTACTAATCCCATTCTACTATTGGTGGAGGGTCCTAGAAAAGAAAAAATTCTAGATAAATTTTAATTAGCGTTGATTCTTATGGATGTTATTTACGCAAAGGGGTGCATGGAAGTGAAACAAATGGAATTATGACTCAGGCCCAAAGAGTGCATCAAATATTATAAGCAAACATTTCCTTTCGATGAACATCTATCTAAGGGAGAGAGAGAAAGTTCTTTCCACTAACAAGCACTAATAAGGAATTCCCTCAAACGATTCTTTTTCTCAATCAAATCATGATGTAATGCTAAATTTTTTTTAGACGCCTTCTAACATGCACAATCAATCATGAAGATGCCTTTTATTGTTTGCATATGAATAGTGATCAATTCGATACAATGCTCATCTTGCTAATTGTCTTTTTGTATGATTGAAAATCAAACTAGCACAAGCAAAAGTCATACAAACAATACACCCTTTCATTGCAATCAAAACGAAAAGAAAAAGAAAAGAAACAATCAAAGAGAAAAACAAACTTCAAACCCAAAAGAAAAGGTTGAAGAACAACGATCTTGACTATGATCCAGATGAAGAGGTCTGTAGGCCTTTGATGACCTTCACCAGGGTTTTTTCCCCAGTTAAACAGAGAGAAAGACAATGCATGAGTCTCAAACTCCAATCAACAAAAAAACAATAACAATAGTGAAGAAGGCTACAAGATACAAGTAGTAAGAGGTCTATTCTTCAAGCAAAAGACAGATGTCAAGGCTGAAAGGGAAGAAACATTGGCTCACAAGGTTACTCAGCAGAGAAGACACAGAGGAAAAACCTAGAAAAAGCAATTCTAGAAGGTTTTTTGGCCTAAAAGAGGCTGGCGCTCTTTTTCCAAAGGAAAGGAGCGTTATAGAGCTCTGTGAAAAGATATGGGGCAGCGTTGGCGCTCTGTTAACACTAGGACAGGGGCGCCAGGGTCTAAAACTCCCAAAAAATTTCAAAAAATCAAAAAATTGCAATTCAATTCCAACAATTGTGCTGAGTGTGATGTGCTAAGGAGATAATCAGCTCATGAAACCAATCAAAAGAGGAGTGAACCAGGTCTGAAACAATCAAGGGATAGAACAAGGTCAATGAGGAGAAAATCAAAACAAGAAGTCTCGATTTGAGTCCCCAGTGGAGTCGCCAGTTTCTGTTGTAGGAAAATCTCCCTGCGGACAGGTAGATCGCCTCTGAGAGCTTGACCCTAACTCTAGATAGAAAATGCTTAACATGGACACTGACTTCCTTTCAAATCTATATAAGCTAACACATGAGAAAGAAGGATGACAAAAGTACCTCTTTATCGACGTTTGTCCCTGCACGCTCCTAGTTGCTCTTCGATCCCTTTGCTTCTCGTTGGATCCTGTGGACAAAACAAGATACGACCACTTCCTACTCTATTGATATTAGCTTGAAACAAATCTATCAATTAATGATAAGTTCATGTGACATTAGACACAAACTACAAAGAAACAGGCCAAGCGTGTCATATTGATGAGAATAACGACAACAATACTTACAATCGTAGATGCAAATGTGATAGCTTCGTCGAGTCCTCTTCGTCTAACCCTTGCCTAAAAGATCCATGACCTGGGCAGTAGCAGTTTCACTAATCACTCTCCTTTGGCTAACTGTGTATTTTCTCTAAGACCATAAGTTTCATACTAGCAATTCTTCCCCCTTTCCACCATCATAGAGTCTGCTTATATAGGTTAAGAGGAGCTTAACCTCTTGAGTTATCTTTAGAACAAGTTGGGAACTTCCTCCTCAGATCAGGGATATCTTGATGAAACCAAGAATTCGAACACAACTACCTCCTAATCTCGAAAGATCCTCCCCTTGTTCTCCTCAACGGGCCAACTACTGCCCCAAATTAGGCAGTGCTCCCTTAGAAGGGGCATTAGAGCACTATAACACTCCCTAGTGAGCTATGGAGGGGCGCCAGTGCTCTCAAGATGAGAAACGCTCCTTCAGAGGGGGCAGGGGAGTTTTATAATGCTCCCTAAAGCATTATAGGGGAGCGCCAACGCTCCTAGAGCTGCTATAGAGGAGCACTCCCCCTCAGAACCTCTGTTTCAAACCTCCCTTCAGGTGTCAAGAATTATTTGACTTCAGTAAACCAGTCCTTCTCCTTCAAACCAAACACATGAGATGTTTTAAGTGTCTCCTTAGTGTCGTGGGCATGGAAGTATGCTCAAACATCATTTGCGACACTTGCGACCAACTTGCGACACTTGCGAAAGTTGTAAGGAATATGCGACACTTACGACAATTGAGAGGAACATGCAACACTTATCCAACTGAGTAATTTTGACGTGTAACAACTACAACCATCAAGGTTGTGGGAGTCCAAGTGCTGCCATTAACTATAGTAGGTATGGGAGCCGAAGGGATCCCAGTGTTCTGAAGACCAGATTCAGTACTCATCCTTGTAGAATCACAAGTATGAATGGTGGATGTGTGTGTACCAATCCTAATAACTCTACGCCTTTTACAAGGCAAAGACTTGAAATCCGGTGGTAACTGTAACAAGAAACGGGACCGGCGGGGAGGCTGGTCTGTCTCCACGATGAATTAAGACTCTAAAGATAAAAAAAATATATCCTAAGGCCAACTAGTAGTCAAAGAGAACACCAAAATTCAAACATACAATATGCATGCAAATGAGGTAAAGTAGCTGAGTGGCCTCCCTTCGTAAAGAAGGTATGTCTCACCCAAGAGGGGCCTGAGACTTCCTGCTAAATATTCAAGGTAACAAAATTAGTTATAAGGGCCCTCGTGGGCTTAACAACCAGTCGGTCAGATACCCCCAGAGAGGTAATCCTCCATAAAGGTTGTGTGTTGTTTGACCCTTATCTAACCCGGGGTACCTATAGAATAACCCCTACAAGTAACCTATGAGACACCTAATTCAAGAAAATACTAAACCATTGTTTAATCAATGCACAGATGAGCAGTCGTAAGTCAGATCCACCATATGGGTAGGGTAGCAAAGCCCGAAACCTTGAAAGCACCACCTCTCGTAGAGGTAAGGGAACTAACAAGATCCCTAGATATGAATACATCCCCATAAATATCTCTGATGCTAGGAAGGTATCGGGGGGATATCCCTTCAACCAACTTCGCGCAACCTCATGATTATCTCCAGTGTGAGTGGAGCCTCCTAATCTTACCAATTATACAATGGATTTCTCCACTCCCTGACTCAAACACATATGTTGATTTAATTGCCTTGGAGAAGGTTACTCACAAAATCCTATTCCAAGGCACTAAATCCTAGGCTAGTTTTTGCACCCTAGAAAATAAAATTGTTACTAATTAATTTTAAATTATATCATTGATTTTATGGCCGTGATTCTTAAAAAGTTATGGTAATGAAACTCATGGTTTTATGACTTTGCAAGAAAATTAAATATAAAAATAATGCAAAGTCCTAACTTTAACTTTTGATGAATGATAATCTTCTAAAAACCAATGCAATTTTCAAATTCAACTCTACAATTCATAAGTAAAGATGCAATATTTCACTATATTCATGAAGCTAATGGTAAAGATTCAAAAGACAAAAATGCCAAGCAATGAAAAATGCCCATTTTTTTTGTATTTTCAATATATCAAAACTGAAAATTCATGGACTGAAAAGTAACTTGATATATAACCCTACTGTGTATAAAAGAGATAACTCAAGTAGGATACCAAGCAACAAAACAACCACCCCAATGTGTAAGGACAATAAAAAATGAAAAGATGAAGAGAAAGACTTCGCCCATAAATTCAACCAAAAGACGGTTTGCTATCATCCCACAAGAAGTCAACAGACACTACCGAGACCCAAGAAGGCTCACAAGCATCAAATCCCACCCAGAAAATACTAATCCAGGGAAAAAGGAAAGGCAAACTGATGTATGCGACTGTTTAGGAAAACAAAGCGTATATACGCAGCTTGCAGTGAGACAACCCGTGTGTATACATGATTGTCAAGGAAAAAATGCACATATATTCTTTAGAACAAGGATAAGCAAGGGAGAAAGGATCAAAACTTAGACCCAAAATGCACAGGAGCTGTCAGGCAATGATATGATAAGAACCGAAATAGAAACAAGAGCAATCTAAGGAGAAAAGTACTTCAAACCCTAAGAAAGAAGATTCATCCCTAGTATGGTCGCCAATTCTGTTAGGAGGAAAATCTCTCTATGGCTAGGGTAAACCAGAATAGAAAGATATGACTGTAGAAACCAACTCTATCCCAAAAAAATGCTATATAAACCAATGTGAAAGCGAGATAAGAAAGGGACCTACCTCGTCGAGATGTTTGATGATGTCCACCATTGAGCACTTTGACCCAAAGCTTTATACCTGCAACAAGTTCTCAACAAACAAGTAGAGCAAGCATATAGTGATAATATAAAAGGTTAACACATTAGATAGAATAATCCATTAATATACAAAACAAACATGCCCATAGATAATAACTCATATATTTGCAAGATATCAATTGGACGGGAAGAGAGTATTTCTATTAATAAATGATCAGCAGGAGAGAAAATATTACAGACTTTCGTGTCGGCACGGTTCAGAACTAATAAACCAAGTTCCTTCCAGTTGGGCCTCCACCACTTCAATCCTCCACCAAAGGCAAGCTCATAGAAGGGAGACAATGAGGTTCTACATCAATAAGGGGAGAACTTGGGGGATGAACACTGTGTTCATACTTAAAGGAAAAAGGGGTGTAGACTCAATATGAAGTAATAATTTCTCCAGAGTAACTTTGCTCTCGAAGTTGAATTCTTTCTCTTTTTCCATAGCTTAGAATTGGCCTCTTTATAGCCTTCAAAATGAAACTAAAGGGTCGAGTTGTAATGTTTCAAGTATATGGAAGGCCAAGGATCAGAGGTCTCTTTTCATGACATGGAAACCTGACATTTAATTTTGATTTTCTATCACAAATCCTGATGTACACAGGCTGTAGTGGAGTGGCTTGTGTATATGCTTGTTGTATAGGGTGAAAGATGCGTACAAGTGGACAAATTTGTATTTTTCTCTCTGGATTCTAGTATCAAGGAAGACAAGTCTATATAGGGAAATGGAATAAGGCCCTATCTGCAAGATTGCATAGGGTGAGGCAAATCTTTCTCTAACAATTGGACATTTAGAATGAAATTAGCATTTGATTCATATGAGCTATCAAAGATAGTAATGATTGGTTATAATGAACCACGAGATGAGTCTATTTTGAGTGTTCATGTGTTATATTATTTGCATGTGTAGTATTTTTGGAGCGTATGTGCAGGGGGGTGGATCCCCCCATGTGAGGGTTTGGGGGCAGCGCCCCCAATTTTTTTTTTTCTAGATTGGGACCGCATTATATTTAGGTGGTTTTTTGACACATGGTTTCTTTGTCGATGGTTTTCTATTTTCGGTTAAGGAATTAGGGTTTTGGACAAATCCAGGTTATTGGGTTAGGGTTTTGGATGCCGCTAGCTCCTATATGTATTTTTTATTGTAAAACATTGTAACACAATGAATGAATATAGAATATGATAGTTTTCCCGGTTTGGGTTTCCAGGGGAAAAATCTCTATGTAATGTTTGTATATTCCAATGTATCTTTTATGTTCTTTTCTGAATATCTATTTAAAGTAGATATTGTACAAGGTTAGAATTTACGTTTGGTATCAGATATTTATTGGCTTTAGGGGACACCTTTGTGGTCAAGGGTTTGGCTCAAGACTTTGATAAGCCTTGTTACAGTGGGAGATCTGCAGTATTATTTTTAGGTGAAAAGAAATGGCAAGCAATTCAAAGATGGAGATCGCAAAGTTTAATGGGAAAAGTTTTTAGTTGTGGAAGCTCAAGATGGAAGATTTGTTAGTGGATAGAGATTAGTGGATCATGGTAGATCTAGGTACTGCACCTACAGGAACTTCTACAGATGACTGGAAAAAGTTGGATTAGAAGGCAAAGAGAACAATCCATCTGTGTCTCTCTGATTCAGTATTAATGAGTGTGTTAGAGGAAGCTACAACCAAGGATTTATGGAAAAATTTGGGGAAGTTATATCAGTCTAAGTCCCTGGTAAATAAACTATTCCTGAGAAAGAATATGTATAACCTGAGGATGAGAGATGGAGACTCAGTGGCAGAGCATTTGAATGCCTTCAATACTGTGGTAAGTCAGTTAGTATCTGTTGAGATTAAAATTTCAGATGAAGATAAATGTATCAGTTTGTTGTGTTCTTTACCAGACTCATGGGATGTTGAAAAGTCAACAAGAAATATGTGTCTAATTTACTTTTCCTTTAAATAAATTGGACAATAAATATTAATTTGCTATGTCATAATTACTTGAAATAATTAACTGAAATGACAAATCAGTTAACTATGGGAAATTCGAGTTCAAAGGTTGATTGGTAAGACATGGAGGTGACTTGAAGTTGTAACAGAGTTATAAGTGTAGTTAAGTGAGTTAAGCCCAGTTGTACTAGTTGTAACTAAACTTACACTAGTGAGAGTTCAGTGAATTAATTATTAATTAATTCAAAATCAGTGAACTCACATGCAACTGAAGATTCACCATGGTTAACTACATGCATGTCAGATCCAGTGGAGATCCAGTTGAGATAACAGGTGAAAGGGATAGTTTGGCTATCAATTGTGATTTGAGTGAAGTGCACTCATGCAATCACACATGTAGTGGATATGCTCATGAGCATGCACAAACTAGGTAATTCGAATTCATTGTGAGAATTTTAATTTCAGGGATTGTGCAGAGGAGGCATGTTGTCTGAACACATAAATTGGCACATGTATTTGCTAATTTTTGTATGACAGTGTGAGAGGATTGTATTGTACTGAGAGATTTTGGATTAGAGTTTTGTATGAGATTGTTTCATGATCCATGATATACATAATATATGATAGTGGGGTTTTTAGCTTTATGCTTTCCCGGAAAAACTTCTGTGTTATGTTTTCTTGATATTTCACTTTGTGATCATGGTTTAATTTCTGCAAGATTATTAGTAGAAGTGATTTTGTATTTAATAGTGGAATATAATTGTTAGATCAGGAGAATCATAGAAAATACTTAATTTGTATTGAAATTTCTACATGGTATTAGAGACATGGAGCCACTGAAGCGAGGTGCAAAAATAATAGTATTTTCGCAGGTCCCGTCTCTGGCAGGGTGTGAACCTTAGTACTGAAATATTCACACATTTCTTGGAGAAGAAATTCTTGCACCCTACTCAAAGGAGAGGTGAAAACTTTGTTAAGATTCTCGCAGGAGTTTCTTGGTGCCACAGTTGATTCAAGATCGAAATGTATTTCAATGGCTTGAGGTTGGAGTATGCACTCGAGGGTATATCGAACTACATTTCTTGGAAGGCCAGGATGGAGGCAGTACTCAAAGACAATGGCTTAAAGGAATACATTGACAAAGATGTTCCTAATCCGGATGCGACAGACACTACAAATCTTGATGCATGGCAAAAGAAAGTGGCAAAGGCGAGGAGGATTCTATTGGATGGAGTACAAGACCACATCGTCTCAAGTCTCCATGGGAAAACCACACCACATGCAATAGGGAAGGTTTTGATGGATTTGTTCCAAAACAGTATCGACCATAGGAAATTGGCACTCAAAGATAAACTCAGGAAGATCAAGATGGAGAAGGGTGACTCCATTCCAAAATATCTCACAAAGTTTGTCCAATGTCGGGATGAGCTTCGAAGTGTGGGAATAATAGTCGTTGTTGATGATTTGGTGAGCTTGGATCTCCTAGTACTTCCCAAGAGTTGGCACAGTTATCAAGACTTTGTCAATGGAAGGGAAAAATTTCCATATTGGGAATGACTATGGTTGGATCTAGTGCAGGAGGAGTTTAGGCAAAACACTAGAGATGGATCTTCATCAAAGCGTGATGATGAAGAGGATTGTTCTTTGACTTCCAATGCAAGGAAAGGGATAGGGAAGAAATTCCATTCAAAATCTGAGTCTAAAGTCAAAAAGATGGATTTTTCCAAAGTGAAGTGTTTTCATTGTCACGAACATGGGCATCTCGCTACCAACTGTCCGCAGAAGAGGAAGAACAAGACAATTGCTGGAGCTGCAACTAGTGAAGCTCTTGTCTCATAATTTGAACTTGACTTCTCTTTGATCGCATGCATGGCTTCAAGTGCTCCAGGATCGGTGTGGTATTTGGATAGTGGCACTTCCTACCACTTGACGGGAGATAAAGAGTCATTCAGTGACTTGGAGGAGAAAGATATCAGAATGCATATAGATATGGGTAACGATGGATGGTATAGTGTGACTGACATTGGTACCATTACCTTTCATAGGGAGTCAGGTAAACCATTTCAATTGAAAAATCTTATGCATGTTCCAGGTCTAAAGAAAAACCTGGTCTTAGTCGCAATGTTGGAGTACAAAGGCTATGGCGTTGTTTTCAGTGGTGGAAAATATTTCATGCGACAGAAAGAAATGGGTCAAGTCAAGAAGATATGGATTCTAGTTAAGAATATATACATGCTGGAGGTAAATGGCTATGGTGGCATGGTGGTCAAGGAAGAAAAAGTGGTGAGCCGGGATGAGGGTGAATTATTGCACAGGCGATTGGGACATATTCATCATGGAGCCTTGAAGATCATGCAACAAATATCTACTGGAGTTCCAATGGGAACACTTGCTTAGTTAGATTAGTGCAAGGGGTGCACCCTAGGGAAGTATGTAAAGTCCACTTTTCATGAAAAGGATAACCGTGCTTCAGTGATCCTGGAGAGAATTCACATAGACGTGTGTGGACCATTCTCGGTTGCTTCAACAACAAAACATATGTATTATGTTATTTTTGTTGATGACTTTTCTCGTAAATGATGGATATTCTTCATGAAAAAGAAGGATCAAACATTCTCAAAGTTCTGTGAGTTTAAAGCATTAGTGGAGAAAGAGTCAGGGAAGCAAGTGAAATCTCTAAGGAGAAATAATGGTGGAGAATACATCTCTAACAAATTCAAAGAATTCTGTAGCAGAGAAGGAATTCGAAGAGAACTCATAGCGCCTCATAACCCACAACAAAATGGGGTCAAAGAGAGAAAGAACATAATGATTGTGGGTGCAACACGAGCGATGTTGCATGATCAGGGCCTACCAATGCATTTGTGGGAAGAAGCATGCAATACTGCGGTTTATGTGAAGAACTATTTTCCTCATAGAGTACTTGTTGTGAGTACACCTAAAGAAGCTTTCACTGGTAAGAAACCTGATGTTTCACATTTTAAGATTTTTGGCTCATCTATTTATGTGCATGTGAACAAGGATGCCAGGAATAAGCTGGAACTGACTGTTGAAGTTGGGATATTTGTGGGGTACACAGAAACACCCCATAATTATCGTGTGTATTTTCCAAACAGTAAGATGACTATTATGCGACGGGATATAAAATTCGATGAGGGGAAAGCCATGCAGTTGTCGCTTGAGAGGGAGCTAGACTTGCATGTAGAAGAGGAATTGTTGGTTCCCAAAGATGAGTCTCAAGATGTGGATCAACCACGTGAGGAGGTTCATGGAGTGGAGGAAACCACTCAATTAGAGCCATCCATTAGAAATGGAAGAAAGTGCGCCATGGAACCTGACAGATTGAGATTAGATGCTGCATAGAATGTAGGGGCCCCTACTTCACAGCGCAGACAGAGATAGTCTCCTGATCAATTTGATGGATACATGGCTCTCATGAAAAAATGTATTGTGACTAAACCATAATCCTTTCAGGAAGTAGTGCAAGATACCACTTGGGTTGATGCTATGGTAGAGGATTATGACTCCATTGTCAAAAACAGTGAATGGGAAATTTTCCCAAGACTGGTCGACAAATCAGTGGTAGGTTCGAGATGGATCTACAAGGTAAAGCAAGCTGTTGATGGGAGTGTGGAGAAATACAAGCTTAGGTTTGTGGCCCGAGGCTTCTCACAGATCGAGGGGATAGATTATGATGATACCTTTGCACCTGTCACAAGGTACTCTTCCATAAGATCCATCCTTGTACTTTCAGTTCAGTTGGGCTAGCACATTCATCAGATGGATGTAAAAACTACATTCCTCAATGAAATCATTGAGGAATAAGTGTACATTGAACAACTAGAAGGTTTTGAGACCTTTGAGAGAGATTCACATGTGTGCAGACTCAAGAGAGCAATGTATGGGATGAAGAAAGCACCCTGTTCTTGGTACACTCGGTTAGACAACTATTTCACCGGATTAGGATTCACCAAAAGTGAAGTGGATGCAAACCTATACCAATTTTTGGTGGAGGGTAAGATCTTGATCATTGTTCTTTATGTTGATGATTTAATACTGATTGGTGATGAGTAGCTGATACACTAATGCAAGGATGACCTTGTAAAGGAGTTTGAGATGAAGGATTTGGGCCTTCTTCATTATTTCCTTGGATTGGAAACATGGCAGCGAGATGGTGAACTTTTTGTGTCGCAAGGCAAGTATGCAAGGGAGATACTGGGTAAATTTCACATGGAGGGCTTCAAACCCATGGATACTCCTCTTCCGGGAAACTGGAGGAAAGAGGATGCTACTTCTGGAGAGGTAGTGGATGCTACTATGTATTGACAATTAGTGGGTTCGCTAATGTATTTAGTGAATATGAGACTGGACATTTGCTATGCGGTTAATCGGCTAAGTCAAGCGATGGTTAAGCCTACCAAACTCTTTTGGAAGGAAGGTAAGCATGTCCTTAGATATCTGAAGGGCACATCTGAGTATGGATTATGGTACAGACAGACAGATGAGGTGAAGTTGCATGGCTTCATGGATGTAGATTGGGCGAGCATCCCAATGGACAAAAAGAGCACATCAGGGGGGATGTTTAGTATCGGATCTACAACTGTTTCTTGGTACAATAGGAAACATAGATCCGTGGCACTTAGTTCAGTGGAAGAAGAATACATGGCAGCAAGTCAAGCTACATGTGAGGCTATCTGGATGAGAAAGATCTTGGTTGGTTTGTTTGGTTCTCATTTAGATTCAACAGTGATTCATTGTGATAATCAAAGTTGCATTAAACTCTCAATTAATCTTCTGTTTCATGATAGATCTAAGCATATAGATATCCGGTATCATCATCTCAGAGATTGTGTGCAATGGAAGATCATGTTGCTTCAATACATTCCTACGAAAGATCAGGATGTAGACATTCTGACGAAGGCACTCACCGGGAGAAAATTCAAATATCATAGGGACATGATTGGGGTGAAGGATAATCCATTTCTTATTGAGAGGGAGTGTTGAAAAGTCAACAAGAAACATGTGTCTAATTTAATTTTCCCTTAAATAAATTGGACAATAAATATTAATCTATTATCTCATAATTACTTGAAATAATTAACTGAAATGGAAAATCAGTTAACTATGGGAAATTCGAGTTCAAAGGTTGACTGGTAAGACATGGAGGTGACTTGAAGTTGTAACAGAGTTATAAGTGTAGTTAAGTGAGTTCAGCCCAGTTGTACTAGTTGTAACTAAACTTACACTAGTGAGAGTTCAGTGAATTAATTATTAATTAATTCAAAATCAGTGAACTCACATGCAACTAAAGATTCACCATGGTTAACTACACGCATGTCAGATCCAGTGGAGATCCAGTTGAGATAACAGGTGAAAGGGACAGTTTGGCTATCAGTTGTGATTTGAGTGAAGTGCACTCATGAAATCACACATTCAGTGGATATGCTCATGAGCATGTGCAAACTAAGTAATTCAAATTCATTGTGAGAATTCTAATTGTAGGGATTGTGCAGAGGAGGCAGGTTGTCTGAGCACAAAAATTGGCACATTATTTGCTAAGTTTTGTATAACAGTTTGAGATGATTGTATTGTATTGAGAGCTCCTGGATTAGATTTTTGTATGAGATTGTTTCATGATCCATGATATACATAATATATGATAGTGGGGTTTTTAGCTTTACTCTTTCTCGGAAAAACTCTTGTGTTATGTGTTCTTGATATTTCACTTTGTGATTGTGGTTTGATTTCCACAAGATTATTAGTAGAAGCGATTATGTATTTAACAGTGGCATATAATTGTTAGATCGAGAGAATCGCGGGAAATACTTAATTTGTATTGAAATTTCTACATGGGATAGTCTGGTTGTGGCCATAGGTAGTAATACAACTTCCTTGAAGTTTGAAGAAGTGGTCTCATCCTTGTTGTCAGAGGAGATGAGGCAGAAGGATATGGAAGGACATAGAATAGATGCATTATTTCCAAGAGGACGTTTCAAGGAAAGAAATAGATCTTATTTCTCAAGTGGGAGATCTAAGTCTATGGGTAGATCTAAATCTCCCTGAAATTTTGTAAGAGTATGTTGGAGATGTGGAAAATAAGGGCACTATAAGAAGCAGTGTAGATCCAAAGTTGAGAAAAAAAAGGGATCTAAAGAATATTATTCTACAGAAGAAAAGACCTCCAAGGAAGGAGGGGATGTGTACTTGGCCTCTTCAAGCACATATGTAGATCATGAGGCATGGTTTATTGACTCCAGTGCATCCTTTCATATGACTCCCCATAGGGAGTGGTTCTACGAATATGAAAGGTATGATGGAGGTAATGTTTTCTTGAAGTAATGATTCGACAACTAGAATCATAGGAAGAGGAAGGATCAAGTTCAGGCTCATAGATGGAAGGATTAGAACACTACTTGGTGTTCTTCACATCCTAGGTATGGCCATAAATTTGATTTCTGTAAGAAAAATGGAAGATGCAGTGGTAAAAAAAATATTTGAAAAGGGAAGTTGCAGGATGGTTCAAGGAGAAATGGTGTTGTTGAAGGGAGTTTGGTTTGTAACTCTGTATAAGCTGCTAGGAAGCACTATTACTGATGGGTGTAATAGCTCCATTGTTCCTGATATTGGAGTTGAAGAAGAAAGAAATCCTACAGTCTTTGGAGAAAAGGTTATGTTGTGGCATCAAAGAATGGGGCATATTGGAGAGAAGGGTCTTGGACTACTACAAGGTAAAGGTATGCTTGAAGGTATGTCTAACTGCTCTCTAGATTTTGATTTTTGTGAACATTGTGTATATGGGAAGAAGAATCGGGTTAGATTATCCTCTCATGCAACGAGGGCAGAAGGAATTTTACAACTAGTTCATAGTGATGATTTTGGACCCGTGTCGGTCCCATCATTGGGAAAATCTATCTACTATGAATCATTTATAGATGACGTCTCGAGGAAAACTTGGATATGTTTACTCAAGAACAAATCTGAAGTCTTTGATAGGTTTAAAGAGTTTAAGGATCTTGTTGAGAATCAAACAGAGAAAATAATTAAGGTGTTGAGGATAGATAATGGTAGAGAGTTCTGTGGAAATGAATTTGAAGAATGCTGAGGATAGATAATGGCAGAGAGTTCTATGGAAATGAATTTGAAGAATTCTGTAAGAAGTGCGGTATAGCAAGGCATAATACTACTCCATATACACCTCAGCAGAATGGAGTTGTAGAAAGGATTAACAGGACATTGATGGAAAAAGAAAGGTGCATGCTCAGTGGTTTCGGGTTAGGGCAACAATTATAGGTAGAGATAGTGAGTAGTACATGTTAGTTGTTCAACAGATTGCCCTCTTCAGTGTTGGATGACAAGACTCCACAAGAGGTATGGACTGGTAAGGAACCTTCTCTCACACATCTTAAGGTATTTGGCTGCGATGTATATGTTCATGTTCCAAAGGAAAACAAGAGTAAGCTGGATAAGAAGGCTGAAAAATGCATCTTTATTGGATATAAAGATGGTCTCAAAGGTTATAATCTTTGGAACCCAAAAACTAAGAAGGTAGTGTATAGCCGAGATGTGGTATTTAGAGAAATGAAGGATGTTGTTAAATAGGAAGTCCTACCAAGTAAGGAAGAACCAGAGAAAATAGAGTTTGATTTAAATGATGATGAATCAGACTCTACAGAAGAACATGAATCAGAAGAAGAAGATCCTCATACTCTAGTATTGAGGAGATCAGATCGAGAAAAAGGCTACTGGAAATGTATAGTCTATCTGATTTCCGTTCAAATTTTTCTTTGTCTATTACTAATGATGATCCTAGAACTGTCTAGGAGGTAGTGGATTCAGAGGATGGAAATCTCTGGAAAAGGGCTATGGAAGAAGAAATGGCATCTTTGGATAAGAATGAGGCTTGGGATCTAGTGGAGTTGCCAACTGGAAGAAAGCCCATTGGCAGGAAATGGGTATTTAAAAAGAGGTTGAATGCAGAAGGAAAAGTGGATAAATCCAAAGCTCGGTTAGTAGCAAAGGGTTATTCCCAAGTTGAGGGAATTGATATTGGTGGTATTTTTTCTCCTATTGCCAAGTTAACCTCCATAAGATTTCTTCTATCTATTGCTATTGCATTTGATTTTGAAATAGAACAAATGGATGTGAAGACAATATTCCTTCATGGGGATCTAGAAGAAGAAATCTTTATGAAGCAACCATAAGGTTATGCTGTGAAGGGAAAGAAGGAGCTGGTATGCAAGCTGAAAAAGTCCCTGTATGGTTTAAAACAATCACCAAGAATGTGGTATCAAAAATTTGATACTTATATGATGAGACTTGGCTTCACAAGAAGCAAAGAAGATCAATATGTGTATTTTAAATTAATTAGTGATCATTTGATTTATTTGGTCTTATATGTGGATGACATGTTACTGATATGAAACAACAAGGATATTATCCAAGATGTGAAAACTCAGTTGTCCTCTATATTTGACATGAAGGATCTTGGTGATTCAAATTTCATTTTGGGCATGGAAATTAAAAGAGATCGGAAAAGGAGGAAACTCTAGTTAAATCAGAGAAAATATGTCAAGACAATATTGCAGAGGTTTAATATGCAGGAATGTTAACCGGTCAAGGTTCCTATTTCTGTTGGTGTAAATTTATCTGCAGATCAATGTCCCAAGACACATGAAGAAGAGGAGGACATGTCTCATGTTCCATATGCGAGTGCAGTTGGAAGTTTGATGTATGCAATGGTCTATACTAGACCAGACATTTCACATGCAGTGGGAGTTTTGAGTAGGTATATGTCAAAATCAGGGAAGGAGCATTAGACAACAGTAAAAAGGGTTTTCGGGTATTTGTGTGGCACTGCTAGCTATGGATTGTTCTACGAAGGAAGACTAGGATTGGACAGAGTGGTGTATATACATGGATTTGTGGATGTAGAATGGGATGGAGATTTGGATCATAGGAGATCTACAAGAGGGTGTGTTTAACCTATTTGGAGGAGAAATAAGTTGGATGAGCAAAAGACAGGCTCTAGTGGCACTTTCAACTACAGAAATTGAATACATGGCAGCCACTCATGCAAGTAAGGAAGCAGTATGGTTACAATGATTGTGTTCAGTTATTGGGTTGGTACAACAATATGTAAGGATAGAGTGTGACATCCAGAGTGCAATGTTTCTGGCGAATAAACCTGCTTATCATTCAAAGACAAAGCACATTGATGTTCAATATCACTTTGTGATAGACATGATTGAAGAAAAGAAAGTATCACTGATGAAGGTGGACACTTTGAAGAATGTTGGAGACTCATTAAAAAAATATGTCATCACTGAGAAGTTATATTAGTGTAGAGTATCCATGGGCATTGTTTCCTTGGATTGTTGACTATGTAACCCTGTAACCCCCTGTATGCAAAGAAAACAACAAGTGGGAGAATGTTGGGTATGTGTTATATTCTTTGCATGTGTAGTAGTGTCAGAGTGTATGCATCGAGAGCGCAGGGGGGTAAGAGAGGGGGCCGCTAGGCCCCCCTTAGGGGGTGCAGGGGGGCGAAGCCCCTCCCGTGGGGATTCGGGGGCAGCGCCCCTGAAATTTTTTTCTCTAGATCGGGACCATATTTTTCGGGACCACATTTTTTGGGACCACATTATATTTAGGTGGTTTTTTGGCACATGGTTTCTTTGTCGATGGTTTTCTATTTCCGGTTAAGGAATTAGGGTTTTGGACAAATCAAGGTCATTTATTTAAGGTTTTGGATTCCTCTAGATCCTATATGTATTTTGTATTGTAAACATTGTAACATAATGAATAAATATAGAATATGTTGGTTTCCCCGGTTTGGGTTTCCAAGGGAAAAATCTCTGTGTAATGTTTGTATTTGCCATTGTATCTTTTCTGTTCTTTTCTGAATATTTGTTTACAGTAGATATTGTACAAGGTTAGAATTTACAATTGGTATTAGAGCTTTATTGGCTTCAGGGGGATGCCTTTGTGGTCAAGGGTTTGGCTCGGGAAGGTGATAAGCCTTGTTATAGTGGGAGATCTGTAGTATTGTTTTTAGGTGAAAAGAAATGGCAAGCAATTTGAAGATGGAGATCGAGAAGTTTAATGGGAAATTTTTTGAGCTATGGAAACTGAAGATATAAGATCTATTGGTGGAAAAATATCAAAGGATCATGGTAGATCCAACTACTGCACCTACAATAACTTCCGCAGATGACTGGAAAAAGTTGGATCGGAAGGAAAAGAGCACAATCCATCTATGTCTCTCTAATTCAGTATTACTGAATGTTTCATAGGAAGCTACAACCAAGGATTTATGGGAAAAGTTGGGGAGGTTGTATTAGTCTAAGTCCCTATTAAATAAACTATTCATGAGAAAGAAGTTGTATAACCTGAGGATGAGAGATGGAGACTCGGTGGCAGAGCATTTGAACTCCTTCAATACTGTGGTAAGTCAGTTAGTATCTGTTGAGATTAAAATTTCATATGAATATAAATGTATTAGTTTGTTGTGTTCTTTACCAGACTCATGGGATAGTCTGGTTGTGTCCATAGGTAGTAATACAACTTCCTTGAAGTTTGAAGAAGTGGTCTCATCCTTGTTGTCGGAGGAGATGAGACAAAAGAATATGGAATGACATAGCATAGATGCGTTATTTGCAAGAGGACATTCCCAGGAAATAAATAGATCTTATTTCTCAAGTGGGAGATCTAAGTATAAGGGTAGATATTGTTATCACTCCAAGAAACTCCTTAGGGTTGTAGACTAAGGATGCTTGGTAACTTAAGAAATTATGAATAATCAAAGTGTTTGGAACAATGGGATAACTGAGAAGGCTTTGTAAAAAGACAACTTATCATGCATCTAAATAAACCAGTGCTTTGAAAGACCAGATATCAGTTACAGTAGATAATCAAGATGTGAAGAATAAAATTCAAGATAACCAAGTACAATGATGCAGGGTCATACAAGAATGTAAAGAAAGATCTAATTCATATCCATGAGCTATATCAGAAGATAACAGATCTGAATAACTAAACTGAACAAAATTAAATACAGAGTAATGGAATATGTGAGAAAGACTGATATGTAGTAACCAAAGGAGACTCTGATTCTTATAAAAAAACAGAGTCAAAGTACATAGCCAAAAGTGTATCCAGGATTGAACCCCTTGGTGCTCCAAATGTCTTTGGCTTTATAGCCTTACAAGATGAAATCTAGATCCTTGAAAGATGGATCAGATTTGATAAAAATAGTCAAATCAAAATAGATACAACAAGTGTAGGATGAGATCCTATAAAAATGGATCTAGAATACTAAAAAATGGAAATTCAAAACAAAATAGGAAAAGATCCTATCTAAGGAGTCAAACTCTATCTTGATAGCCTTCATATCCTCCAAACTCTTTGACAGATGTAGAAGACCTTCCAAGGCCGATGAATCTTCATAAGAAATTCAAATTTGACACCTTTGGCAAAAAAAAACAATTTTTTGCTCATGAACTAGGTCACCTTTTTCACTTTTCCACCTTCTTAAACATTAACTACATCAAGATAAAACCTTAAATCTGATGTATTTAATTATTATGCATCTTTAGAAACCAACCTCGAAAGAGTTGGCTGAGAAAAAGTCAAATCTGGGCAAAAATACAACCTTGCTGACATGTAACAGGTTTCAGCAGCTAATTTTCCCTGGATCTGCCCCTTTAGTTGGTGAAAAGGAAAGCTTTCAATAGCTAACTAGCAGATTTCAAAACCAATAAGCTGGTGAAAACCCATAAAAACTGCCTTGGGAAAAAATCAAATTTCTCAGCCGTGGAGAGTCCGTTTTACACACTTGAATAGTCGATTGACATCTAGAAATCCTAATCTTTCCAATGGTTCTTTCAAATCTGCCTTTAGAGCTCAGGAAGGTAGTAAAAATTCCCTCTAAATATTAGGAATCATTTTTTCAAACAAATTTCAAAATAAATTATTTGATCTCTAACATCTAAGTATTCCCGCCTGGTCTTTGACACTTCGTTACTTCATGCTCGTTCCTTGTAGGTTATATCTAGGAAGAAAACCCAATATTGTAGCTACCTCAAATGAAATATGACCCAATGTTTTTCCCCTTTGGAAAATTAATCAAAATATTCATCATTGATGATATCAAAACATAGCATACTATTAATGAGGTTATCATATGCCAAAACAAATGCCAAAATTACTATCTGATTATCATTCATGCTTATAATAGCATTATTCATAGTGTCCTTTGAAGTTTTGATAGTATATGTACTATTTGATCCAACATGCAAGAATAAAGGAAACCATCTCGTTGAATGAGGCTTTACAGATATTAACTGCAATAATACCCTTATAACTTTTGTTGCAAATTGTTGCAGATTTGCTACCACGATCAATATTTCTGTAATGTTTGGAAATGGGAATCGATATCTATATGATCTTCTGGCATGTGAATTTTAATTAAAACTCCTCTGTGGTTGTTGTTATGCTTCTGAGCTAGCTTTGAATTGATTTGTATGTTCTTGCTGCTATGTAGGTCACATGGAGTTGAAACACAGGAGCAAGAGGTAGCCTCAGTATTTTCCCTACTGGCAGTGAAGATAAGCCTTCCAAGGCTGTTTGATGACTCTTAATAAAGTTGAAATTTGAGTTTGCTAATTTTGGAAAAAAACCCGATTTACTGCCTCCAAAATAGGTGCGAAAACAACTTGAATACTTCCTCTAACTCTTTAATATCAAAAGTGGATCTTAGATTTGCCTTTATAATTCAATATCTATATTTAGAAGTTTTCAAGAGACTTGGCTGAGTAAAACTTCGATCTGGGCAAAAATACTCTTTCTCCGGCCATCTCAGGTTTCACCAGCTATTTTGCCTTAAGATTTGCTAGTTAGTTGGTGAAAGCTCTGCTTTTCATCAACTAACTGGTTATAATTCTACCTTCTGTGCTGGTGAAAGTTTTGTTTTATCTTTGAGAAGAAAACTCTACAGAGTAGTAATGATCCTTCAACAGTTGCATAAGATGATTGCCGACATTTGATGTTTGAACCTCAGGTGACCTGCAATGAAAAGGAAATCTAAATACACAACTGTTGTTATCTATGGATGGAATTTGGTAGCAGCGCAAGAAGGATATTCTTGCTTAGGGTATATACGTATTCCTATCATTATCTTGATCAACTTTCTTTGATCATTTCCTCAAGCTCAACAATACCGAATTTCTGGCAGATTCGTTGAAGCTCATCGAGAGTAATTTGCTTGCTTCCATTCTTGCCGAAAAAAGGTAAAAATAGATGCTCCTCACGTTCCATTTGATTCTGTAAAAACTGTATTTCTTCCTTTGAATATCCACTCGAGTCAATAATTCCTCAATGTGTGCACGCATAGGACAAATATGGTCACTATAACAATTGTCGAAGTTTCCTTTTGATATTTACAACAGTAAGCGCTTTCACCAACTTACTTGCTACGAGGAGTACACCTTAACCGTTGAAACCCAAGGATTTCACCAACTAACTTCAACTTCACAACATACGTTAGTTGTTGAAAAGATTTTTCTCAAAAATTTGAAAAGATCTTTTGAGGATCGATTTATTTCTAAGATAAAATCTTAAATCCTATGTTTTGATACTTCTAAAATCTAAAAATTTATAAAGAAGCGTATTAATGACCACGCTATCACCTACAAAATGAAAAACATTGATTGATTCATTTTGGGAGCTAACATTTGGCTCCAACTGGGATGGATACCTCCCTATGAGGTCACCAAGAACCTAGTATTTCCAGTCGCCTTTCGCATTGGGCATGGAGTCATTTGGCTTGTGCAACTGATCTTTGGAAACTAGTAGCCTGCTCTACTTATTCAACCAATAACTGAAAACAACCTAGCTGCTCGTATGGAGAGCTTATTATTCTTCCTACTCATACACTAACTAGTAGAGGTAGATTGATCAGGTATAATTAAATTTCCAATGTAGCCATATTAGAAACCGATTTACTGCTAACATCCTTGATCTTGACCTAAACAATATAGGAAACCATAGCATACAAGAATGTAATTTGAAAATATGACAAAGCCCACTTTCATCTGACAAAAGTATTTGGACATTTATGCTGCTTATAGAATCCAACTGATCAGCAATAGGGTCTTCAAAATCATTAAAGAATACCTCTTTGAGCTACTGGTCCAATTGACTGTGTTGCAGTCGTTGATTGCTAGCACTGATCTCAATGTTGAATGTAAATTGTTCTTTTTATGTCAAGGAAGAATGCAAGCTCAACTGCTGATCTAAAATTTTCAGCACACTATCTCCCTCTTTGTATCTACTGCAATTCCCCTTTGTCTGCAGAGCTGAAAAATGAGGGCTGCCTTCATCATCTACTGCCGATTCAATAATTTCACTTGTTGATTTGTCAATCTGCTCATCACCTTTCAAGTCTTGGACAAATGGAAACCTTTTCGAGTGAAACGAAAAGTGTTCCTGAATGAAACGAGTGCTCCAGATGCAATGGAACAGTCCTCTCAGCCCATAAATGTATGAAAATGCCAGAAAATGGAGATGAGGCAACTCGGCTTCATGATCTCGATCTACAACAGGAGCGGGTCTTCAAACAGGCTCTGATACAATGTTCGACAACACAGGTATTCCAATAGAGGACGAAAACCTTCAGTAACCACTCACATAACCAGATCAAAGATCAACACACCGATTTTTTCACGTGGTAAAATCCCTATGGGGAAACATCCATAGCCCCAGCCAATGCGGCCACTTGGAGCAGTTTATCAATGTAGAGAAAAATATTACAGAGAGATTTTACAAGAGAGTTTCTCACAATCGATCATCGGAAAATGACCCTCCATTCTCTTTAAATAGAGATCATGGACCAATCAGGTGTTAATCCACAAATCAATGGCCGCTAAGATCGAGGAGAGTATGAACCGTCGGATCACTCTATGTCGGGAACATATCATGACCATCAGATTTCCTAACTACAAATGCATACTAATGCATACTAAAGAAACACACTTTTACCTAACGACATATAAGACCAATTAGATCTTAACTAACTCCTAAGTGTCTAAATATCCTAACATCCCCCCTTAAGAACAACTTGGGATAGGATTGAAGGATTTACAATAATGACACAATAGGAGAAGGAAGG
>ML801988.1:81296-94744 GCA_009831015.1 Picea engelmannii
GTCCATAATAAAAAGAAAAATTGTACATACATCTTGTGTTCTTTGTGTTCCTTGTGGAGATGATTTGTTGATGAAATGTTGTTGATATGTATTCACATCTAACTGATTATAAATGACAGTAATGAGTAATGAGCAAATTTTGAATGTTAACTAAGGAGTTTTTGTGTAAGAGGGAAGTTTTGGGAAAAGATCCCCACACTCATTCACCCCCCCCGCCCTCTAAGTGTGGTAGGTGTGCCCAACACACAACAAATTATTCATTTGGATTTGCAATATCTAATATGGGTGCACTTGGAAAAATGTCTTTCAGCTGTTGAAATCTTTCCTCACACTTGGAAGTTCATTCATATTTCACTCCCTTTTTTTGTAAAGAAGTGATGGGGCTTACAATATTTGAAAATCCTTTTATAAATCTTCGGTATTAAATAACTAGAAATACCCATGAATGGTATTACCTCTGTGAAATTTCTTGGAATTGGACATCCTCTAATGGCCTCTATCTTCTATGGATCAACTACTATCCCATCTATTGAAATTATATGCCCCAAGTAGTGAATCTTGTTTTGATAAAATATGTAGTCACTTAGCTTATCATATAATTATGCTCTCTATTGGAACAAACGATTTTGGGGTTCAACGCAGTAAACGAGGAAGAAAAGGACAAAGGAGGCAATGCACACTAGGAAAGAAGGGAAAGCATCTCAAAAAAGGGAAAAGGAAGAATCACACCATGAATTAAGGAAGATCAGTGCAGAGTCAAAGCAAGGAATGGTTGGATCAAAGACCAACCTCGCAGAAGGCAGTTAGAAAATGGACAAGTTGAGTACACTTAGAATTAGGGTTTTGAGTAATGATGTAAGGGTTTTTATCCACCTTTTATTATAAATAGTGGATGTGTGAGGTAGATAGGTGTGTCTTAGAACTCATGTGTTAAGAACCTATTTTTGGAGAACTTTTGAGTCTTGAGTCATAGTGCTAGTTGTTGGCTAAGAACTATGGAGCTCAATTTGTAGCAGTTTTGGAGAATCATGAAGTATATTTGAGGGTCATGTCACAAGATGTGGATCTTGGTGCGATGCTGGTCAGCCTCACCACCATTAAAAAACCTATGATTTAATGTTTGCAACGCTATTCTGATGAAGAACAATAAAGAAGAAAAATATATTTGTAGATGTAGCCCATGGGGGTGAACCATGGTAAACTCATGTGTTGCAATGTGTCTGAATGATTTTTTTGGTTGTTTCTTCAATTATGAATGAATAATGAATGGTTAGAATAATATTTTGTAGTGTGTAGTACTATTAATGCAGAATGAATGTTAGATTTAGATGAATGGTATAATGAGTACTTGATATGATGTGTGCAAATGTAAAAGTAGAAGAATATGAACATCCCCAATCCCTTCCATGACTGCAGACATCTGCATCCTATAGTCACCCATAAGCCATCTCGGGTGAGACTACATGATGCAGGAGCATCGCTATCAAATCAAAACAAAGCAGATGTGGAAGCGAAGTCGACACATCAATGCATTGAAAGAGCCAAACCGAATCTTAACCAACTTGGTAGTGGTGTGGATATTTTTTGAATATATCATTAATTAATTAGATATATGTAAAGTTGGGCCACCGTTTTGAACTGACAGATCATTGTAATTCCTTACACGACTGTAATATATTACAGGTGTAGGATATTAGCCCGTATTAGTCATTAGGTTGCATTAATTAAGCTGAGTAGGTAACCGCTTGAGTAGAGTGTGATAGAATTTAGATAGGAGGAAGAAGAGCGAGGAAGCTCTGGGTATTTAGACAAGTTTTCATTGTAGTTTTGTAAGAGACAGAAGTTGTAATTATGTATTTATTTCTGAAATGAATAGAAAAGAGAAAATTTATCCAATTGTAAAGTGTTGATACTGTTTACAAGTTTACTGTTGTTATGAATTTTGTGGATGTATGATGTTCATGGTGAATGGATGAATTTATGAAGAATTGAATAAGTTTCAAGTGTTTTCTCTTCTGTAAGTTATGCAAGGAGTGCATATTGAACACAAGGAGTGCGTGTGAAAGAATCTTTTTGAATTGAAGCTTAGAAGAGATAGCGTGGAACTTTTGTATGCAAAGTATACATCTTAAGCGCAAGAAGTGTGTATGCGAAGTCTTATACTTGGAGAAATAACTCAAGTTTTTCTCATAATAAAGTGCAGAGGTCGGTTGCAAGGAGTGCACAGGACTAGGAATCGACTAAGCGTCAAATAAATATTTTAGAAGAAGAATTGGCGAAGGTTGGACAAGGTGAAGGGTGAAGATCTATCCAAGAGGAGCCAAATTATTTCAGATCGTTGGATTTAGGAAAAGTGCACGAGATTTAAACTTTGTGTATACATAGGAGTAGAGATCACCGAAGACCTGAAGGAGATTTGGATCATTATATCCAAAGGGACGTGTGGTGACAGATCGCGAACTTCGGATAATAATACTCTGGGAAGTTGAGAATTGAAATCTCTGAGACTCGAAGGTCCGAAGGAAATTATAACCGTCAATTTGAGGAGGAAAAATGTCAACAGATATTTTATTTCGAGAGATAGCCATTGTGGAGAAAACAGGAGTTGAGATTTGAAACTCCCGAAGCCCGAATCACGGAATAAACCACAGTCGTTGATTTAGAAGGGTTAGTTATGATCTGTAGAATTGGGAAAGGACAGATCTGAGTCGTTAGGTTCATAAGTGTCATCAAGATATTGAGATTGACGATCATGAAGGATTGTGGGGATGGAAAGTACTCATATTTTAAAAATTTGATAGTAGGCTACAATTGAAACCATGGTATTGCAAAAAGGACGCGTGGCGATTGTTAGTGAATTGCGGGGAGAAAAGTGGGTTTATCCCAAACCACTTTTGACTGTGCCCGAAGTCCTGTGTAGACATAGCCCAAGGTCACATGTGGGAAGGAGCTAACAGAGGAGGAGCTAGTGCCTGAACATTAATCGCCCGGTAGTGCGAAGGGAGAGGTCGCGAGTGTCATAGAACTTGCATCGAAGGAATGAAGAGACCTGTGGTTATTTACAAGCGAGACCATTAAGGTTTCAGAGAGATAATTCAGCTCTGAGAATTGAATATCCTTGACTGGGTGGTCATGCCACCCAAGGAGAAGGGGGGTTGGCATCAAGTGGTATCAGAGCCTGAAAAAAAATAAAATTGAAGTTATTCTGTGTATTTAAAAAAAAAATATAGTTGAAATAATGTCGCCAAGGATTCACGTAGATCCACCTATGGAAAACCGTGTTGTAGGAAGCAAAATGAGAGAGCTTCGTGCAAGGTTGGAAGTGATGGAAGCAATGAAAAGAAGAACACCTTCCATTGAAGACGTCGGTGATGCAGAAAGTGAAGAAATAGAAGTTGAAGAAGCTACAGGGGAAGATGTGGCTGAATAACGCTGATTGAAAGTTTTTGTGAAGTTGGGAGCTAGAGAAAATATGGATATCCCAATGTATGAAGGTAATTTGGATGTCAAAGTGCTATTGGACTGGATAAGGTCCATGGACAAGTATTTTGACTATGAAGATATTGATGAAGGAAGGAAGGTGAGACATGCTGTCACCAGATTAAAGGGACATGCAACAATGTGGTGGGCTGAACTGCAGACAAAGAGAACGAGAAAATGTAAAAAAAAGATAAATAATTGGGATAGAATGGTAGCCAAACTGAAGGCTAAATTCATACCTAAGGATTACCAAATAAATATTTTCAGAAAGTTGCAGAACCTGAGATAGAGGGGTATGACAGTGAAAGAGTATACAAAAGAATTCTATAGGATGAATATTAGGACTGGACAAAGAGAGAAGGATGATGAAAAAGTTTCTAGGTATATAAATGGCTTGAGATATGAAATTCATGATGAGAACAACATGATGACTGTGAGGACAGTGGAAGCTTCTTATTAGATTACACTGAAGGCAGAAGAAAATTTGTCCAGAAACAAGAGTCAACGAAACAAAAGCATAGGCTCAAATAGTGGTAAGGGAATTGTCTATGATAAGGCACCGAAAACCAATGATGATATTGAGAAATCATATGGTCACTTTGAAAGAGGAGGAAGTTCCCAAAGAAGACAATTTGGTGGGAAAAATTATTTTCCTTGAGGAAGAGGAAGAGATAGAGGAGGTGGAGTTAAATGTTATGCCTGTGGAAAGACATGACACATGTTTTGGGAATGCCTTGAGAGGAATAAAGAAGGAGGAGGGGAATCACACATCTTTGAAGCCCAGAAGAATGTGGAAGCAGAAGAAACAGAAGGAGGACAAAACCTTATGATGAGGAAAGTTCTTCTAAAGCTAGAGAAGGAAATAGAAGGCATAGTTCAATGAACGAGGTTGTTCAGGACTTCTTGTAAAACAAAGAAAAAAGTTTGCAAGATGATTATAGACAGTCGGAGCAGTGATAATTTAGTCTCTATAGAAATGGTGGAGAAACTGGAGCTGGAGACAACTGCACACCCAAGTCCATATAAAGTTTCATGGTTGCAGAAAGGACATTAAGTAATGGTAAGTCAACAATGCAAAGTTGAATTTAAAATAGGAGGCTATAAAGATGATATTCTGTGTGATGTAATTCCTATGGATGCTTGTCATATTTTGTTGGGGAGACCATGGAAGTTTGATAGGAATGTCATTCATGATGGGAGGAAAAATACTTATACTCTGGAAAAAAATGGTAGAACCCACATGTTACTGCCAATGGAGGAGAAGAAAGAAAAGGAAGAAGCCAGCACAAGAGAACTTCTCATGAGTGGGAAGGAACTCTTGAAGGAAATCAAGAGAGATCAAGAATTGAAATTTGTTGTAGTAAGGAAGCTGAGAGTTATCCTTACCAATACTTATATGAATGATTTCCTTGAAGAAATCCAAGAATTGTTAGATAATTTTGCTGACATAGTAGTGGATGAGTTTCCTCACTCATTACCACCCATTAGGAGTATTATTCACCATATTGAATTGATTCGAGGAGCCAGTTTTCCAAATAAAGAAGCGTATAGGTTGATACCTTGAGAGAATGAAGAAGTTAAGAATCAAGTTTAGGAGTTGTTGGATAAAGGTTTAGTCAGGGAAAGTCTAAGCCCATGTGCAGTGCCAACTGTGTTAAGTCTGAAGAAGGATGGAGGATGGAGAATGTGTACAGATTCCATAGCCATCAACAACATTACCATCAGGTATAGATTTCCTTTACCCAAGATGGATGATTTGATGGATTGCTTGAGTGTTGAAAGATATTTTTCAAAATTAGACTTGAAGAGTGGATATCATCAGACAAGGATGAGAGAGGGAGATGAATGGAAGACAACATTAAAGACAAATGAAGGTTTGTTTGAATGGCTAGTCATGCCATTTGGATTGACAAATGCTCCAAGCACATTTATGAGGTTGATGAATGAAGTACTGAAAGACTTAATAGGTAAATTTTTCATTGTATATCTGGATGATATATTAGTTTTCATCAAAATAGAGGAAGAACATCTAAATCACTTGACATTAGTGATGAGGAGGTTGCAGTGAGAAAAGTTGTTAATAAATTTGAAGAAAAGTTCTTTTATGAAGACAAAACACATATATTTGGGTTTTGCAATCTCTTCAAATGAATTGAATATGGATCCAGAGAATGTGAGAGAAATCAAAGAATGAACGTCACCTAGGAGAATATTTGAGGTGAGAAGTTTCCATGGGTTAGCAATAGAAAGTTTATCAGAAATTTCAGTGGTATATGTGCACCCATGATGGATACTGTGAAGAAGAAACATAAGTCTTTTAATTGGACATAGGAGGCTGAGAAAAGATTCAAGGTGTTGAAAAATAAGATAACAGAACAACCAATTTTGGTTTTACCCGATTTTGGAAAAACATTTCAGGTGAGGTGTGATGCAAGTGGAATATCCATTGGAGCAGTTTTGAGTCAAGATAATAGGCCAGTTGCTTATTTTAGTGAAACATTGAATGAAACTAAGGAGAAATATTCTACATATGACAAGGATTTTTATGCAATGATTCAAGCTTTGAAGAAATGGAGACATTATTTAATTCCAAAAGAGTTTGTCTTGTATAGTGATAATTAAGCTTTACAATTTATTACTAGGAAAGAGAAGTTGAATTAGAGGCATGCTAAGTGGGTAGAATTCATGCAGAATTTTACTTTTTTCATTAAACATATTTATGGAAGTGCTAATAAAGTTGCAAATGAATTGGGCAGGAGAAGTTTGGTTGTACATGAATTCCAAGTGAAGACCTTAGGGTTTAAGTACCTTAAGGAAATGTATCAAGAAGATCCAAATTTTAAGGAGGCTTATGAAGCATATGGAAATCCTTTGTTGAGGGATAACAACTCATGGGTAGAATATTTGATCCAGGATGGATTTTTGTTTAAAGGAAGCCAATTGTGCATACCAAGATGCTCAATGAGAGATAATTTGTTGAAATAAAAACATAGTGGGGGTTTACCCAAAAATTTTGGTCATGACAAAAAATTTGCACAACTGAGCAGTTTGTATTATTGGCCAGGTATGAGGGAAGATGTGAAGAAATTTGTAGATCAATGTAATATTTTTCAACATGCAAAAGGAAAGAGACAAAACACTGGTTTGTATCAGCCATTGCCTATTCCATAAAGGCCTTGGGATGCAATAAGTATGGATTTTGTATTGGGATTACCTAGAACCCAAAAGGGAAGTGATTCCATATTTGTTGTATTCGATAGATTTTCTAAGATGGCACATTTCATATCATTCCAGAAGACAAATGATGCTACACACATAGACAATGTGTTTTTCATAGAAATTGTGAGATTACATGGACTGCCTAGAAGTATAGTCTCAGACAAGGACACTAAGTTTGTAGGACACTTTTGGAGGACTCTATGGAAGAGGTTGGGAACTAATTTATCTTTTAGTTCAGAATACCACCCTCAGACAGATGGACAGACTGAAGTGGTGAATAGGAGTCTGGGAAATTTGTTAAGGAGTTTAGTCATTGAACGAGGTCATCATTGGGATCAGATTCTGGCACAGGAAAAAATTGCATTTAACAATTCAGTTAATAGGAGCACTGGAAAAAGTCCATTTGAGATAGTATATGGAAGAAAACTAAGAGGGATTGCAGAATTGAGAGAGTTGAAACAAGATGAATTCAGGAGCACTGGAGCAGAATATTTTTCTACAGAAATGCAAAGACTTCATGATCAAGTTATGAGGTAGATACATGATAGTAACTAAAACTATAAGGATAGGGTTGATCATAAAAGAAGGGAAGTTCAATTTGAAGTGGGATATGAAGTTTTAGCTCATTTGAGAAAGGAGAGGTTTCCAAGAGGAACATATAATAAGTTGAATATGAAGAAGATAGGACCATGCAAAATCCTTAGAAAATTTGTAGCAAATGCTTATGAGATCGAGTTTCCAGACAATGTTGGGATATCACCGATATTCAACATTGCATATTTTTATCCTTATAGCAGAGATGACGCATGAGAATTAGATGATCGGGAAGAGATTCAATGGGAAGAACAAATGCCCATAGTAGAAAAACCTCATATGGAGAATATATTAGAACATATAATTGGAAGGAAAACTAGAAGAAAGATGCATCCTGAATATTTGGTAAAGTGGAAGGATCACCCTGTGGAAGATTCAAGTTGGGTAACTGAACCTGATATTTTGAAGCATGGAAAGATAGTGTGAGAGCTCATGGACAGGAGTCCATGAATATTTTGGCCAGAGGAGTATGATGAAGGAGCATCACTATCAAATCAAAACAAAGCGGACATGGAAGCGAAGTCAACACATAAACGCATTGAAAGAGCCAAACTGACTCTTAACCAGTTTGGTAGAGGTGTGGAGATTTTTTGAATCTCTCATTAATTAATTAGATGTATGTAAATTCGGGCCACCGTTTTTCACTGATGGATCATTGTAAATCCTTACACGAATGTAATATATTACAGTTGTAGGATATTAGCCCGTATTAGTCATTAGGTTGCATTAATTAAGCTGAGTAGGTAACCACTTTAGTAGAGTGTGATAGAATTTAGAGAGGAGGAAGAAGAGCGAGGAAGATCTGGGTCTTTAGAAGAGTTTTCATTGTATTTTTGTAAGAGACATAATTTGTAATCATGTATTTATTTATGAAATGAATAGAACACAGAAAATTTATCCAATTGCACAGTGTTGATACTGTTTACAAGTTTACTGTTGTTATGAATTTTGTGGATGTATGATGTTCACGGTGAATGGATGAATTTATGAAGAATTGAATAAGTTTCAAGTGTTTTCTCTTTTGTAAGTTATGCAAGGAGTGCATACTGAATGCAAGGAGTGCATGTGAGAGAGTCTTTCTCAACTCGAAGCTAAGAAGAGATAGCGTGGCACTTTTGTATGTAGAGTATGCATAATAAGCGCAAGGAGTGCATATGTGAAGTCTTCGACTTGGAGAAATGACTCGGGTTTTTCTCATAAGAAAGTGCAGAGGTCGATTGCAAGGACTGCAAAGGACCATGAATCGACTAAGTGTAGAAGAAATATTTTATAAGAAGAGCTTGCGAAGGTTGGACAAGGTGAAGGGTGAAGATCTATCCAAGAGGAACCAAATTATTTTAAACCGTTGGATTTAGGAAAAGTGCACGAGATTTAAAATCTATGTATACATAGGAGGAGATATCATTGAATACCTGAAGAAGATCTGGACTTTCAGATCCAGAGAGACGTGTGGCGATAGATTGCGAACTTCGGATAATAATACTCTGGGAAGTTGAGAATTGAAATCTCTAAACCCCGAAGGTCCGAAGTAAATTATAATCGTCGATTTGAGGAGGAAAAATGTCAACGGATATTTTATTTTGAGAGATAGCTATTGTGGAGAAAGAAGGAGTTGATATTTGAAACTCCTGAAGCCCGAATCACGAAATAAATCACAACCGTTGATTTAGAAGGGTTAGTTCTGATCCATAGAATTGGGAAAGGACATATCTGAATTGTCAGGTTTAGAAGCACCATCAAGATATTGAGATCAACGATCACGAAGGATTGTGGGGATGGAAAGTACTCGGATGTTAAAAATTTGATAGCGGGCTGCAATTGAAGCCACAGTATTGCAAAAAGGACATGTGGCGATTGGTAGTGAATTGCGGGGAAAAAAGTGGGTTCATCCCAAACCACTTTCGACCTCGCCTGAAGTTGTGTGTGGACATAGCCTGATGTCACATGAGGGAAGGATCTAACAGAGGAGGAGCTAGTGCCTGAACACTAATCACCCGGTAGTGAGAAGGGAGAGATCGCGAGTGTCATAGAACTTGCACCGAAGGACTAAAGAGACCCGTGGTTATTTACAAGCGAGACCATTAAGGTTTCAGAGAGCTAATTCAACTCTAATAATTGAAGATCCTTGACCGGGAGGTCACGCCGCCCAAGGAGAAGGGGGGTTGGCATCACTATGTTGTGAAATCTCTATGTAGTGTAGCCTTCTAGTTTACCAAAAGGGCCAATGGTTTCTAAGGTTTTGTTGGAGAACTAAGGTAGAACCGGGGTCAACCCATATATCCAACAAATGGTTCTGTTGTTGGTTGGAACTTATAAGAACAACATGGAAGGGGTTTTATGAAGAAAAATGTAGTGGTAAAAAGGGATTTCAATGCCATGGAACTCTACAAAAAAATATATTGAAATATGGGTGGAGACAAAGAAGCTCGAGTTCACGTAGAAGGATAATAGAAGCTCCAGGTATACACTGCACCAGTATTTGTAGAGGTATGTGTTTATTGATTTGCATGAGGCATATTTCTGTTATTTCCCAGAGTTATTACATGAGTTGATATTGAGATTGAAGGATACACATCCCACTAATCGGATAAGGCTAGTAGAGTGGATTGCTAACAATATCACATGATTGGAAAGGGTTAATAATAAATTTACGTTTATAGTAGATTTCTGGTTAGACAATATTAATGCAGGGTTTATTACTAAATTTTCAGTTGATACAACGAAGTCATATACTGTCGTAGAGCATGATTTCTTGAAGGGACCAAGAGGGAGGTACTCTCTTTACATGACAATCAAGATATTATTACATGATAAAGGTGTGATGACTATGGAATTAAATAACTAAATCACTCTGTGCACATGGGGGAGCTGGGGGAATCACTAAAGAAAATTTGAGATATGGAGGGGGCTATGGATGGAGGCCAAAATATGGAAGCAATTGAACCTATAATGATGGATGAGGAACAAACCAAGGAAATAATAAGGAAAGCAGGAGTGACATGCAACATACGACCCTACCAGTATACTATAAATAGTAAGAAGAGGGTGGTAGATGAGTGAGAGGGCTTGGACAGTGATGAGGAAGAGGTAGAGTATCTTCGTGTGACATGGAATATTGAGGAAAGCTTGCGCACAACATATGAGAGGAAAACCAAAGTTCAAGGGTCAATTACAGAAGAAGTCTCTCCATTTGAGATTTGAATTAGTGTGGAACCCAAACACCATGTGTGACTAAGACATCTGAAGAAGAAAAAATGATTAACCAACAAATGATTAGTGGTAGAAGGATTTTTACAGGATGAGGGTCCAGTGGAAACTCAAGTAGAAGTGTAAGTTTAGCAAGTAATAGTCAAGTATCTACACTGTGTCGAGGCAGCAGTACACCAAACTTTACAAAGGAAGGACAAGGTCCAACTATTAGATTACCTGAGTTCTGGGGAGAAGGGGAATATGACTAAGAGAAGTATTTTTTTATCTTTGATAATATTTGGGCAACCAAGTAGATTACATGTGAATATAAAAAGGTTGCACAATTGGAAATCACATTAAGAGACTACGCATTAGATTGGTGCATGGGTCTCACAATAAATAACCCAATAAGAGTGCCTACAACTTTCACAGAGGTAAATAGGTAATTGATAAATGAATTTCAGAATCCAAGTTCTAAGGACCAATTCATGAATGAGATGATAGAGATTAAGCAAAATCTAGGAAAATCAATCTGGGAGGTTGACCAGAAATTCAAAAGAATAAAATTTAAGTTGAAATTCCCTATCACTGATATGAAACATAGACCATTATTTGTTAACTCTTTATTACCAAAATTGAAGTATCTTTTGAGGCAACATAAATTCCAAAGCCAGGTTGAGGCTCTACAAGAATCCTTGCAATTAGAAGAAAATCAGTACAAGCATGCAGATCCAATGGTAGAAGAGCTAAGAGAAGACCTGAAGAACCTTACATTTCAGTTGAATCAGAATAAAGGTAAGGATAAAAGATAAGATGTTTGGTGTACATTATGCAAGACAGAAGGTCATCATAAGAATGAATGCCCACTATTTGCGCAATATATAGGAGTAGGTATGGCAAATCCTTTATCTCCAGGAGGACCATGGTGTGAGATATGCATAAAACATGGGCATGATCCCTATCATTATCCCATGATGTATAAGTATCATACAATACCAAAGAGTACATTTTGTAACTTTTGTAATTCAGTTGGACATGAAGACAAGGACTGCAGAACCTTGGAGATAATGAAGGAGAGGACATCATATGCATATAGGGTGCAGGTTGAGTTAATGACAACACAACATGTGTAGCATCAATAGTATAATATCATGCAATAGTTTCAAGCACAACCATAGTATAATAAAATGCAACAGTTTGGAGCACCTGTAAGGTAGCTAGAGAGGTAGTGGGGGGCCCTAGAGGGCCCATAGTGATAATAGTGGAGGTCATTCAATGTAAGGTGGAATAGGTCCACTATATTATTAAATAAAGTCCACTATGGTAGTTAGATATAATAAATGTAAGAGGACTTCTTAGAAGGTTCTACTTCTAGAAGATTCCTCCTCTAGAATGTTCTTAGGTGATGGTAGCACTATATAAAATGGTTCAAGTAATGTAATGAGACATGAAGAGAAATATTGTATTGTGGAGCGGTAGTTCAATAGGAGGATGCCCCCTCGAAGAGGCAAGTGAACAAGAGAGGATCCCTTCCATAATAGGATCCATTGTATGGTGTTGCCCTACCTCAAGGGTTGGGTAATAATAAAGTGTGGTTTCTTCTATCTTGTTTGTGGATCTATTGTGTATTCAGTAATTGTGTTGATTATATCTTCAGATCTGGTATTGATTCTTAACAAGTGGTATCAGAGCACTTTCCTTGGCTGGAGTTGTGGGCAAATATTTTTTATTTTTGCAGATTTTTTTTTCGGAGAAGAAAAAAGAGGGCCGCGACATTATAGACATTTTCAGTATATTTATGTGAAAAATTTGCAGAAAAAAATTGTATATCTGAGTTCCTCTCAGAAAAACACCCAAGTTAAAAAAAAAAATCGTCCGAAACGGAGTCCGGAAGGTCAAGATATTGAGGTTTTAAAATCTGCAATTTTCAGGGTTTTTCTGCGGACGACGACGCGATTTATTTTTATTTCTATAACATTTGGAGGCCGAATTTGCTCAAATAAATTACAGATCTAAGTTCCTCTCACAATTTCACCCAATTAAAAAAAAAAAATCAGCCGAAACAGAGTCCGGGAAGTGAAGTTATGAGCATTTTAACTTCAGCAGTTTTTTAGGGTTTTTCCAGAAAAAGCCGCGATTTTCTACCGTAACTTATTGGGTGAGTTCATAGGATGCTTACATGGATATTTCTTCTCAAAACCTAAAAGAAATTCTTGAATCATTCAAAGCTCAACTGTTTGACACATTGGATGTATTTGCACATGGCCTCACAGACCGCCTCACAGACAGTCTCACAGATGGCCTCAATGATAGTTTTCGTAGTATTCAAAATTCATTGAATAACATGCAGGAGAGATTTCTTATGGAGGGCCTCAGGGATGAATATAATCAAGAAATATATGGTTGGTATGATTTTGAGGCAGATTGTGATGATTGGTATATGGATAGTTGTCATTTCTGGGATGACAACCACTTTCATATTTTATTTGGTGACTCTACTCCACCTTCTGTAGAGAACATCAAAGTCCCACATCAGGAGCTAGTTACCAGCGTTCAATATAGATATTCTACAGTGGTATTATTCATTCCAGATTCTTCTACGACCCTTTTCCACTATGTGGATGAGTATTCTTATTTGGATCCACATGACAAGTGTCAGTATTTGGAGCATCATTTTGAGTTGGTTATTGGGTTACAAAATCTTCCATGTGGAGTTCACATGAGCACTTGGACATGGGACCCTGGCTTACAATGGTGGTTGGACTGCATCAGCATGGTGGCTTTACTTTCTACATGGGACCTTACTTCTCCAGTATTCTTCAGCATTATGGTCCACAATTATCCATGGGACCCTGGTATATGGTTGTACATCAAGCGTTGAGGACAACGCTTTCATAAGGGGGATGGAATGTAAGGTAGCTAGAGAGGTAGTGGGGGGCCCTAGAGGGCCCATAGTGATAATAGTG
>ML801988.1:95542-114384 GCA_009831015.1 Picea engelmannii
AGGGTAATAGAGGAGGCTTCAGGGGAGGAGGCCGTGGAGGAAGAGGCTTTGGAGGAGGTAGAGAACCTGTAGTTTTTCACAACTGTCAGGAACTTGGACACTATTCCAAATATTGTCCACAACCACCTACGCCGTGTATGTATTGTTGCACAACAAACCATGAGACAAAAGATTGTTTGACACTTCTGGTAAAGTTACAGGACAAGAGGAACCAGAAAAATCCGAATGTACAATGGATTCTTGTGGAAAACAAAGAAGAGGATGGGGAAAATATCAAAATAGTTACTAGAGGTGGAGCCAATACGAGAGAAGGTGCAACAAAGAAGGACTAGGATATACACCAGTGGGTAAGAAAGAATGCAGAACCCAAACAAAATTTTGATGCACACAAAGAGAAAGAGATATTCAAAGGGGCTAGATAGGATATTCCGAGAGAAAATATTGTTTCTACTTCATGAACAAATATAGTAGAGGATATACCAGTGTATTCCATTCCTTTATTATTTGATCAAACCAACAAAGAGAATCCTTCAGAAGAAGTAAGTAACTTAAGAAACTTTTTGGGGTCTTCTGTAAAATTGCTAAATGATTAAAATTATTTACAAGTACTACAGAGTTTGTTAGAAAAGTGTAATTATGGGGAAGAAGGGGTAAAAATATTGAATAGGGTCTGTAAAAAGAGAAGAACATGCAGGGAATTTAGGTTGAATTCAAATATTGGATATTTCAATATGGGGGATATTATATTAGACCTAGGGTCTGAAGTCAATGTTTTACTAAATAAGACATGGGGATTTCTTGGGGAACCTTCATTAGGGTATTCACATATCCAATTGAAGTTATAAAATCATCATAGAGTGGTTCCAATTGGTAAATTGAAGGGGATACCAGTAGACCTAGATGGTGTGTGCACTATGGCAGACTTTGAAGTCATTGACATAGTAGATAATACTACACCATATACAACATTATTGGGGATGGACTGGGCATTTGATAACCAAGATATTATTAGCTTGAAGACCAGGAAGATGATATTTGAATCAAGCGAGTATAGATTTATTGCACCATTGTATCCTTCAAAAGGAGGAAGGTATGTGGAACCTGCAACATTTTTTTTTATTACAAAATATGTAAATTAGTTATATAGAACTACCGAGCGAAAAGAGGATTACATCAACCCAACTGCATATGGAATGATGAGTTGGAGGAGTATTATTTCTTGTGCTTCAGACTATGACACGGGAATGGAGAACTGGCAGTAATGAAGGATTGTAGTGCAGAGAATGCAACAAACTTCTTATTTAAAAACACAGTGACAAGGTTTTTATGTTCAAGAGTATTGATGAGTGATTAGGGGACCCACTTCATCAATAATACAATTCATGAAATTCTTGAATAATTTGAGATACATCATCAGAAGAGCACTCCTTATCATCCTCAGTTGAATGGAATAGTGGAAGTGTTCAACAAACTATTTGAGAATGCCCTGACCAAGATTTGCAATGTGAACGATGATTGGGATTTGAATGTGTAACACACCCCAACCACCTACAGGCCAGGGTACGCCACCTTCAATCCCACCCTTGGATTTCTTTCTCTTACCGATACCTTTTTAAATTAATAAGGATGCATAAAAGAAAAGATATAACGACATGCACAACAATAACTAGCAAGCATGAATATTCTAAAGATTCAATTAAACGATAAATAAATACACATCAAAATACATTCATATACATATAATTAATACCATAACAAAGAACACTTATCTTTATAAAATATGTCACCAACTAGCTGTAGACCAAGGACGTTCCACCCAACCATAAACACTACTGTTCCAAATCTCAACAATAATGTCACCCCTGAGCCAGGGCTATGAAACCACAAGGACTATTCCAGAGTGTTACTTGGCTTCCCAAACCAGTCAGCACTCAAGCTCTCACAGGATTTCCCAGCACTCACAACAATCCAAGTACCCAACTCTCTTCTACCCAGCCTGAACCACCCAAGAGAATGGACCTCCACCCTTCTCTGCTATTTAGTCCCTCAGGAAGTCCTTCTCCTTCCAGGGATCCAATGCAAATGATCAAGAATATCAATGCTGGAACTCTCAGGAATCCCATATGTGAACAAAAATGGACACAGGTCAACACATCTTAGACATGCAAGCCTCAAGTCATGGATGGATTACACCAGCGACCACTACAACCAACAATACCATGGCTACTCTTCGATAGTTTGTTTCCCTTTCTCAGGCCAAGACGTAGATGAGGATGGATTAATGAGTGATAGGTGAGGACATAATGAAATGAATGAGTGAGTAAGTGAATGAATGCATAAACAAATGAAGGAGAGAACGAGCAATCAATCAGGCCCCCAATGGACTAGGGGCGGGTTTAACTATTTCGTGGGGAATCAAGAATCTCTGGGCCTCCCCCAATAAGCTCACGTAAATGATCCACTCCCTTATAAAAAAAGGGTAATTAAAAAAATAGGAAATAAGATTTATCCCCTCAAGTCCCCTCTCTTGTGGAATAATACCCCCCTATAATTCTAGTCCTTGTCCATCTAGCAACCAATGATGTATTTATTATTAATAATGACAAAAAAATTACATTTCTTGGGCACACTGGACTTTTAATAATTGTTTGGGCACTCTAGCCTCTCAGCATTGTAACAATATATTATTTAAAATGGGGATTCAAAACCTAGGGTGTTGCATCCCCTCCCCCTTATTTTGGCATTGTCCTTAGTGCATATACAAAATAGAGATAAAAATATCAAATTTTGTTCAAAACACTGCAGGTACTCTGCCTGCATATCATCTTCATTCTCCCAGGTAGCATATTTAGGACCATAGCAGGTCCACTGAACTTTTATTAGCTCTATAACTCAATTCCAGAGCATTTTGACCTTTATTTCCAATACCTACACTGGCTCAACCTGAAAGTCTACCTCTGTCTCTACCTGAATCAGATGCCAATCAATAACATGGTTAGGATCATGCACATATTTATTTAGTAAAGAGACATGAAATACATTATGCACATTCATGGAAGAAGGTAATGCAAGCATGTATGCAACTGGCTCTATTATGTCCAATATTTCAAATGGACCACAAAATCTGGCTGCCATCTTTGTACAAATACCCAATTTCAAAGAGCTTTTCTTGGGCTTCACTTTCAAAAGTACATGCTCCCCTACTTTAAATTCTCTAGCTGTCATGTTCTTATCTGCATAAACTTTTTGTCTATCCCGAGATGCCTTTTAAATTTTTCTTGATCTTAACCATCTGGTCTTCCATATCCTTGAAAAACTCTAGCCCAAGTACCACTCTATCTGATGGGTTATCCCATCTCACTGGAGTATTGCATTTCCTACCATACAAGGATTCAAATGGGCTCATTCTCAGTGAAGCTTGATACCCATTATTATATGAAAAATCAACCAAGTGTAAGTAATCTTCCCACTTAGATGGCTTATCCATCACATACATTCTCAGCATATCTTCAATTATTCAGTTGACCCTCTTTGTTTTTCCATCTGATTTGGGATGGTATGTTGTGCTAAAGTTTAGATTTGTACCAAATCCTTTAAACAATCCCCTCCATAAATTGGAGGTAAACTTTGTATCTTTGTCTGAGACAGTTGTCTTAGGTACCCCATGCAACCTAGCAATATCTCTCATGTAAATTTATGCAATATTAGCCGTTGTATGTGTTGTTTTTAGAGGAACAAAATGAGAAGCCTTTATTAATTTGTCAACCACTACCATGATTGAATCATGTTTCCTTGTTGTCCTGGTATTTTAGTTATGAAATCAATGGTTATCACTTCCCATTTCTTCTCTGGAATTGGTAATGGCTGCAACAAACCTGCTGGGTGCCTATGCTCAACCTTCACCTTCTAACATTCCATACATCGAGCGATGTAATCAACAACATCCTTTTTCATTCCCGACCAAAAGAATTGGCTTCTTACTACTATAATTGTTTCCTGATAACTGGGATGTCCAACATAAGAAACATCATGCATTTCCTTCAATACCAAATTCCCCAGTTCTCCGGAACTAGGAACATAGATTCTATTATTATGCATGAGTAATCCATCTTCCTTTATTTTGTACTCCTTTATTTTTTGTTGTACATCTCCTTGCTGTAAGATTTCCTTTACCTGTAGGTAATGATGATCTATAACAAGATCATCTAAAATTCTGCTCTTCAAGTTTGACTGATGCATACTGACAACAGTAGCATGCATGAGATGCACTCTTCTACTAAGTGCATCAACAACTTTATTTTTTTTCCTTTGATATGCTTGATATCGAGGTCATATTCACTAAAAAATTCCATCCATCTTGTTTTCCTGACATTCAAGGTTGGCTATTCAAAAAGATACTTCAGACCAATCATGTGGTCTGTCCTTAATTCAAATCTCTTCCTCGTGAGATAATGCCTCCACATCCTCAAGGCGTGGACAATGGAAACAAACTCCAAGTCATGTGTGGCATAGTTCCTCTCATGATCCTTAAGCTTTCTGGACTCCTAACCAATGACATGTCCATTTTGTATGAGGACTCCCCCAAGTCCTTCCTTACATGCATTTTTGCATACTACAAAACTTTCATTTGGGTCAGCAATCTTTAACACATATGCACTAGTAAGTAATTCCTTCAACAAATTAAAATTCTCTTCACACTTGATTCATGGATTCTCCTTTTGGTTCCTCCTGACCATATCACCATATCATGGATTCTCCTTTTGGTTCCAGTGGCTAGATGAACCAAACTTGATTTTCCAAGATTACTTTTCTCCAAATGTAATCTATCCACTATTTTAGTATCAATATAACCATGAATTGCTCTTGAATCAATCAAAATAGCAACAGGTTGATTTATGATCTTACCTTCCACCTCGATCATATTGGACTCGTACTCTTCTTGTCTATCATCTAAAGCTGCATAGATTCTTCCCATATCTTTGAATTTTGTAGCCTCTTGGACGTTGTGCACAATCTTCACTATGTCCTTTCTATGTGGGAAATCCTTGTACAAGTAATCTTCTTTGCATCCCCAACATTGGATAGGTGGTCTTCCTCTTTTTCCCAAGGAGTCTTATTTCTTGGATTCACCCTTAGCATTCTGATCTTGATGATTTCTATTAGGCTCATTCCTAATGAAGGTAGGTTTGAATCCTTTCCTTCTTTGATCAGAATTCTCATTCTTCTTATCCTTCCAAGAATTCTGCAGGGATTCTCTTCCATGTCCTTGCTCATACATGTATTTATCCTTCCTGATGGCCTCAGTCAAGGTCTTGGGCTCATCATACCTAATATTTTCTTTATAAAAGGCTAGAAATACACTAAAAAACCTATGTATATTTACCTTTTCATCATTTATAAACCCAACATATTTTAACAATCCCAAAAATTTCTTCTCATATTCTGCCATAGTCATGCTTCCCAGCCTAAGTTCAAAGAACTCCTGCATTTTCTTGTCATAGAAATGATCTGAGAGGTACTCCTTCTGGAAGTACTTCTTGAACTTCTTCCAAGTGATCCTATTCTCATTAATATGTTCAAATTGCTTCAGTTGATCCCACCACATTGCATCTTTCCCGTGTAAATGGTAGGTGGAAATCCTGGCTTCTAGGTTTGATGAATAGTTATGCAATTGAAAATACCTCATGAGTCCAAGAAACCATGCTTCGACATCATCTTCCATTTCTTTTTCACCATTAAAGGAGTGTGGCTTAAGCTTCCTCAACTCTCCTTGCAAACTTTCCACTTCCTATCTACTTCTCTGGTGCCTAACATGAGACACCTCTAGACTGCTCATGGAATATTCTAATGCATAAAACTTTCTTTCTGAGTACGGAGGTGAGTGGTGTCTATGAGTTCTGTTGACACTTATCAAATAACCAACTCTTCTACGATCCTTTCTTCTTTCATGAAACCTGCCTTCTTCCTCTTGTTTTGATTTTGATCCCTTCATCGTTTACCTCTGCAACTGATTTAATCTCTGTAGCACTCGAGAATTTATCTGAATTTTCTCTCTCATCAGTCCCTCATTGTCTTCTTTGTAGCTCTTCACTTCTATTTTCAGGCTTCTTACAATTTCTCTTAATGTTTCCTTCTCTCCTCTTCCCCTGTTTCCATTAGACTCTGTCTCTACATTACCAACTCTAGTATTCTGGCCTTCAGCCTCCTTATCATGGCTGGAGGCTCCCTCACCTTCTTCCATTTCTTCAATACACATTCTGAGCTGATATGTTTAAAGCCCTTAATTCTGCAAAATGTGTAAGCGACCATTTTGTTAGAATTATGCATATGATAAACAAAATTTTCCAAACCATGTTACAGGTCCTTTTTCTTCTCAATTCATGAAGGACATATATGTATCAATATGCATCATATAAAACTTCCATGTTATCCCTTAGCCAATACATAATTTAATTCTACATAGGTACTCCCTTCAAACCACTTCCCCAGGTGACCACGGCTCGAAACCACAACCAAATCCTTCCTGGCACTTCGCAACTTCGGAACCTTCAGCTAGGACTAGATCAAAAGTCCTCATCCTCATTTACGATCAACAATCAAGATCCACTTTATGACTCCTTGCTTTGGGAGTCTCAACTTTCGACCTTCGCTTTCCCCCGGAGTAATCCGTACCCAAATTTCTAGATCAGGTGCCACACATCCACCTCAAATCAACGACTCTAGTTCACTTTGGGACTTCGGCCTTCAAAAGTCTCAAATTCCCCCACTTGCTTCCTGCCAGAACGCTTTTACCCATAGTTCACTATTTGTCGATGCGTGTCATCCTAGAGATCGACGGTTATGAATCACTTCGACTCTTCGGGATTCAGGAGTTTCAAACTCTCCTCCTTCACTTTCTCTCGTAGTGATTTCACCCAAAGTCAACAATCCATCAACGCGTGTCTTCTCATAGATCAATGGTCGATATGTACTCTGACCTTCGGGATTTATCAACCCAACGCAAACTGTCACATCTTTTTTTTTTCCTCCGGAGTGCCTAGTCTCTGGACTGCACAATGTGTGGCTACGTGGAGAAATACTAGAAGTGGACACATGGCCCAATCAGGCAGGTGAAACATTTCACGTTCTAAATGAAATTTCGATCCTCCACAGGTTCAAAACTCACTGACACGTGGAACACATCCCATGTGTTCACGTCATCCCTGATGACATCTACGAGCCACGTCACTTCGAAATTTCAGGCTTCAGAAGATTTAACGCTTGCATTTAGGGGTCCACATCACCTTCAGGTAACGTCATCATGCCCCACCACTTTGGATCTTTGGGCTTCGGGAGTTCCCACACTATCACACTCCCAATTCTCCCGAACTCTAAATTCCCAAACTGGCCAATCTGTCGACATGTGTCTCCCTTATTGGACGGTCCATATTAACCTTGGAATTTGGGACTTCGAGAGATATTGCTATAAATATCAACAATTCTTGTTGATTTGAGATCAACGGTCCTCAGTTAGTTGAGGACATTCGGTAGTTCTTTCCCTAGTGCTTCGCTTTGCAAAACCTTCCAGAGTACTGAGCCTCTGAAGTGAGAGATCTAGCACTGCGTGTCCTTGTTGATGGATGGTCTAGATGAACTCTGAGCTTCGATCCTTCAGGATTTTGTGGCCCACCCGCTCTGTTTTCCTTTGGAGTGTCCTTCCTATGGTGTTAGTCTCCTATCACCACGCATCTGTTGGCTCAGGGTTTCTATGTTTGAGCAATAACATGTCACATCACTCAATGCCTTTCAATTTGCAGGGGAACACATCAACGGTTTGGAGTAACCCACCTTTCGCCCCACAATTCTTTTGACACTGACATGTAATCCCTTGGTGAACTCGTGATTTGGATTGCGGGACTACCTTGGGGATTTAACTCCCATACAACTTGGGTCCCCACAATGCCTCTTGGTCGTCGATCTCTCTTTAGTGAGATCTGACGGTTGTGACTTAACCTTTTCTTCACTTTCATCAGATGACCCTTGTTCACCTTCCCTCCGATCCAATGATCTCAGATCTCTCTTGATCCCATAGTGGAGATCGCTCCTGAATTTGAAGGGGACAGTCACGATCCTTCGAACCCTTACAAAGGATATTTGACATTCTAACTTCTGCATAGATTCTTCAATGCCATTCATCCTGATATTTTCAACTTCATGGTTAGAATTTGATCTCAAGCACGAGACTCTGACCAATAGACCCGACCCATACCAGCCCAATGTTTCAACTAGAAGCTCTGATACCAATCTGTAACACACCCCGGCCACCCACATGCCGAGGTATGCCACCTTCAAGCCCACCCTTGAACTTATTTCTCTTACCAAGACCTTTTTAAATTAATAAAGACGCATAAAAGAAAATATATAATGACATGCACAACAATAACCAAAAAACATGCATATTCTAAAGATTCAATTAAACGATAAATAAATACACAACAAAATACATTCATATACAAATAATTAATACCATAATAGAGAGCACTTATATTTATAAAGTATGACACCAACTTGATGAAGACCAAGGATGTTCCACCCAACCATAGACACTATTGTTCCAAATCTCAACAACGGTGTCACCCCCGAGCCAGGGCTATGAATCCACAAGGACGGTTCCAATTGTTACTTGGCATCCCAAACCAGTCAACACTCAAGATCTCACATGCTTTCTGAGCACTTACAACAATCCAAGTACCCAACTCTCTTCTACCTAGCCTACACCACCCAAGAGAATTGACCTCCACCCTTCTCTGCTACATAGTCCCTTAGGAAGTCCTTCTCCTTCTAGGGATCCAACGGAACTGGCCCAAAATCTCAATGTTGTAACTCTCAGGACTCGCAACTGTAAACAAATTTTGACATAGGACAACGCATATTTGACATGCACGCGTCAAGTTATGGTTGGATTACACCAACGACCACTACAACCAACAATACAATGGATACTCTTCGATAGTTCATTTCCCTTTCTCAATCCAAGACACAGATGAGGATGGATCAATGAGTGATTGGTGAGGACGGGATGAAATGAACGAGTGAGTGAGTGAATGAATGCATAAACGAATGAAGGAGAGAACGATCAATCAACCAACCCCCCAACGGACCAGGGGAGAGTTTAAGTATTTAGTGGGGAATCAAGAACCTCTTGGCCTCCCCCAAGAAGCTCACGTAACTGATCCACTCCCTTAGACAAAAAGGGCATTTATCCCCTCACGCCCCCCTCTCTTGTGGAATCATAGCCCTCTATAACTCTAGTCCTTGTCTTTCTAGCAGCCAACGATGTATTTATTATTAATAATGATAAAAACATCACATTTCTTGGGCACACTGGCCTTTTAATAATTGTTTGGGCACTCTAGCCTCTCAGCATTGTAACAATACATTATTTAAAATGGGGGTTCAAAACCCGGGGTGTTACAGAAGGTACCAACAGTACTATGGGATTGCATGACTACATGCAAGAAGCTAACAGGACATACACCCTTCAAGTTGGTGTATGGTCAGGAAGCAATAGTTCCCTTGGATTATTTGATACCAAGTTTGCGCATTGCAGCTATTACAGACATAACAAAAAGAGGTGCATCACAAGAAATATTAGCTCAACTCATGGAATTATAAGAAGACATAATTATGGTTGGATTCCATTAGGAGGTACAGAAAGCAAAGGATAAATCCTCGCATGACAAACATATTAAGAAGAATAGATTCAAAGTAGGAGATTTGGTTCTCCTCTATGACAGTAAATACTTGCAGCACCCAGGGAAGGTTACAATGCATTGGCTAGGGCCATATGTGATAAATTTTGTCACAGATGGAGGTGTTGTGCCGCTACAGGACTTAGAAAGCAAGGAAGTTCAAGGACTAGTGAATGGTAGTCAATTGAAACTGTATAGGGATAATCGACCTACTAACCCTCAGTACTTGCAATGCATAAGTTAGACTTGTACATATTAGGAAGAAAAATAAGAAAAATAAAAGAAAAAGTAGAAAAAGAAGAAACATGAGGAAAAAACTAGAAAAATGAGAAAAATCCAAAAAGAAGTAGGTAGATGACTTAGTGGTCGAAACATAGTTGGAGCATACATCGCACATCAAAATTTAAGAAGTGGAATGAAATAAACACATGATAGAATAGACAAATGCACAATAGACAGTAGATTGGTGAGACAAGAAATGAACATACTACATGCAACACAACTATGAAAGAAGGAAAGTCCAGTGTGTCAGAGAAATATGACAGCAGAAAAATACTACGCACTAAAAAAGTGAAATAGTCGGGAAAAGTAAAACCGACCACTAGAAAAATGAGGCATGAAATGAATATTTATGACAGTGGAGGAAGCGTTCTTGATAAGCTTTGGAGCATTTATGACAACAATATAAAAGAAAATATTATGTCTGACAAGCCACATTGTGAATTTGAGCAAACACAAAGCTAAGGAGTAAGAAGCTAAGAGTGAATAGGCGATTTAGAAGGAAATCAGTGAGATTTTTGAGCAAACCCACAAAGATTCAAGAATTTGGCACCTCCAAAGGTTGGAGCTCCTAGGGGGACAATGAGGAAAACAAATATCATCGAGAGGTCACCACATGAGGAAACAATGGAAGAATAAAACCCTATGCTACCAAAGGGAGTGGTGGATGTGGATGTCATCCCTTCCCCAACCATCGAACCAGTGAACCTTATAGTGGTGGAGGAGCAAGAGCCAACCCCTGCTACAGGACAAATGGAGATTGACCCACATAACACACCAGAGGAGCCAAACCCAATGCAAAAACCCTGCATGGAAACAATCCATCCAAAAAATGAATAATATGAGGAACGAACTGAGTCCAATGAGCAAAGGGTTCAATATGGCACAGAGCCAACAAAACAGGAGAACATACAAGTGGAAGATATCATAGAGCAACAAAATTTTGGGACAGAATAAGAAGAGGAAGATAAAATGCGCCAGAAGGCAAGGACCTCAATGACGTCAACAAATGGGAAAGGAAAACAAGCAATTCAAAGGTCACCATGCAAGTAACCCGAGGTAACCCTTTTTTTATTTTGCATACCAACAAGAATATAGGTTTTACCAGATTTGCTAGGATGTGTAGATAAATTGTGCTATGTGGACCATGATGTAAAAGATAGAGATAATGTTTATGAAATTTGAGCCACAAGTATACCTAAAGAGAAAAGGGGTCAGTGTGACAAGAGTACCAATACTAGAACCCAAGCAATGGATAATAGGTTTATATAACACAAGCATAATGAACCTGCAAGTGATCACACATTTTGGAAGGGGCAAGGATGTAAATAACTGCATCAAACAATTATTGTCAGTAATGCATGGAGAAATTTTGTTGTTAGATAGGCCAGTCTCAATTGACGTCGATTTAATTGAAAAAATAACAGGTCTACCCAGAAATGGTGAGAAACATGCGCAGTATCTGGTTGACAAAACCAAGGAGAAATCCTTGGCAGATGAAATGAAGAAAACCTATGGAACATATAGAGGATCCAGGGGGATCATTATAAAAAAAATTGGAGAACCCATGGCGAGGTTATAAACAAATCTTATGGAATTTAAATTGCTAAGGAAGTGTCGCAAAGAAGAGGCGCCAGTAGGGGTGATAGCAGCAGTTGCGCAGTGCGCAAAGGGGACTATACTTAGCTGGAGTCCATACTTGTTAAATTTATTTCTGGATGATTGCAAAGACACCCAGAACTTAGGAACAGAGTTCCATTATTCGTGGTTACTCATGCTTATTGCATTAGTGGGATGCAAACAACCCAAATACAAAGTATTCTGTCAGATAATTGGAAAGTGTAGTGCAACACAATACAAAACATTATGGCACACAATTGTCACAAGAGAAAGAAAAAAAAAAAACTCTAGTATATTTGCAACATATCTTGAATAAATACAGGAAAAGGTGACCAAAAGTTGGAGGATCCCATTAGAGGTGGTGGAGGAATACAAGAAGATAGAAAACTTCAAAGCATCAAGGAACAATATATGGATCAAGGAAAAAAGGGATCCAGAGAAGGACTATACATGTATGAGATACTGCGTCACAACAGAGGAAGTGTAATGGGAAACGAAAGACTAGAAGGAGTAATGGAAGGTTCCAGTGGATCCAACAAAAGAAAAGAAACCATCAGAAGCAAGATCCTCACAAAATAGGAGTACCCCAGTAGGAAATACAATAAAAATAATATCGCACACAAAGCAAATAGGGGGGGAGCACAACAACAAGAATACTTATACATAAAAAGGTTATCCCCGAGCTTGTCACACAGTAGAATAACCACACAAATGCCACTAATGGAGGAACACATAGGGAAGATAATGTCCCTGCACAGGAGGGACAAGTAGGAGGGGACATACTAGAGACAGATACCCCAATCACAATAGAGAAAACAGATCCAAGGCCACTCAAGATAACTATTTTACTATCAGGATGAGCACACAAGAAAATGAAGGCACATAAGGAGGTCGCCTAGTATACTATAATATAAGATGATTCAGAATTAGTCATGGAAAGAGTAAAGGACCGCACCGCAGAAGCATATGAAGATGCAAAAAAACAAAGAGAGAAGATAATGCAATAATTGATAGAGGTTAAGTATCTCTTGGATCATATACAATTTACTAAGGCGCAACACAAAGGGCAGACACAACAACACCAAACAGTGCATGAATAACACATGCCAATGCTGACTGAGAAGGAAACAATATAGATAATGGCAGTGGAAAGTGAAAACTTTAGTATTACTAAAGACATGTTGCAAATGGATGAACACATGGTGCAAAAACATGTCAAGGACATGGAACATATGGAATTGGTATTGGCAAAGATACCAAAAAAACCGTTATATAAGTTGCATATGAGCGCCGCACAAGAGGTACAATCAAGATATACGACAGATGCAACAAACTTGGAGACAACCAAGGTAGAGAAGGAGGTGATAGAGACAATCCTCAAAGAAGTGTAGATTGAGCGTGAGGAGGAAAAATCATGCACAGAAAAACTGGAGAAAAGACTGGAGGACGTCTTCCAAATGATCCCAGATAGTGCACTAGCAAGAGAACTTGGCACATAAGAAACGATAAAGAGGATAACACAGACGATGGAAGGGTATAAATAAGAGATAGTAGAATTGGCTGGGAAGATGACACCAACCACCCCTCCAGAAGTCTGATTAGATAGGAAGCAACAAGAAACAAAACATACAAACAGAATTGCACTGGAAGTAAAATAAGTAGCAGAGCTCTACCAAAGGACCAAGCAGATCTGAACGAGTCTAGTAGAAGACGAAGGGATCCAACAGTTGGATTAGAGGGAATAAAATTCGAATGTTGTGGTGCAAGATTTGAAGAAGAGACAAAAGACAATGAGTATTTCAGATAGGATAAAAAGTGTGGGGGAGATGAAAAATATATAAGAAGATCTTAAGACAATACAAGGGGAAAGACATAAAAGACAGGCTCAGTTGGAGCCCCTGCAGGAGAAAGAAGAGAATATGATAGAAGAATTAGAGATAGATAAAGTTATACTAGAACATGAACACTCAGAGAGTATAGAAGTGTTGGAGGAGCACATAACAATGCAGGTACTTGAGACCTTGATAGTGAAAAGTGTGCAGGCCAAGACACACATATATGCACTAAAAAAGAAGTTCCAGGAATTGGAGAAATCTGTGCAGGAGGAACACATGGGATGAGTGGATTGGGACGAGCCATAGGTTAGTGTTGGGGACCTGTTGGAGCAAGAAATATTTGGGTTCAACGCAGTAAACGAGGCATAAAAGGACAATGGAGGTAGCGCGCTAGGAAAGAAGGGAAATTAGCGCGACATAGGGAAAATGAAGCAACGTGTTAGGAATTAAGGAAGATCATTGTAGAGTCAAATAAAGGAACGGTTGGATCGAAGACCAACCACATAGAAGGAAATTAGAAAGTGGACAAGTTGGGTCCACTTAGAATTAGGTTTTTGAGTCATGATGTAAGGGTTTTTACCCACCTTTTAGTATAAATAGAGGATGTATGAGGTAGATAGGCGTGTCTTAGAAATCATGTGTGAAGAACCTATTTTGGAGAACTTTGAGTCTTGAGTCGAAGTGCTAGTTGTTGGCTAAGAGTTTTGGAGCTCGACTTGTAGCAATTTTGGAGAATCATGAAGTATAATTGAGGGTTAGGTCACAAGATGTGGAGCTTGGTGCGACACTAGTCAGACTCACCACCATTAACAAACCTATGATGTAATGCACACAACGCTATTTTGAGAAAGAACAATAAACAAGCATAATATATTTGTGGATGTAGCCCAGGATGGGTGAACCATGGAAAACTCATGTGTTGCAATGTGTCTGCCTGATATTTTTTTTTTCCTGCAATTATGAATGAATAATTAATGGTTAGAATAGTAGTTTGTAGTGTGCAATACTAATAATGCAGAATGACTTTTATATTTAGATGAATGGTATAATGAGTAAATGATTTATGCATGTGAAAGTAAAAGTAGAAGAAATATAACATCCCCAATCCCTTCCATGACTGTAGACATCTACATCCTGCAGTCACCCATAAGCCATCTCGGGTGCGACTGTGTTATGCACTCTCTGCCTGGTATATCCTTTTGATTTACCAGAAGGGCTGATGGATTCTAGGGTTTTGTTGGAGAACTAAGGTAGAACCTAAGTCAACCCATATATCCAACACTCCCTTAAAGATTGAAAAACCATTATTAAATGTTTCTCATGTTCTTCTTTTGACTTAGAGTAGATGAGTATATCATCTAGGAACACAATTACAAACTTTTCCAAACTTTTCCATGTATTCCCTGAACACTCCAATCATCATGAACATAAAAATAGTTGGAGCATTTTATAGTCCATATGGAATCACCATGAATTCATAATGATTGTATACTGTCCTAAATGTTATCTTGTTGATATCTTATTCCTTTATCCTTACTTGATGATAGTTCAATCTCAAGTTGATATTGGAAAAGATTATTTCACCTTTCAACTGATAAAAAAAATCATCAATCCTTGGCAAAGGATATTTCTTCTTTATGGTGAGCTTATTCAGTTGTATGACATAAATTCATATCCTCAAGGTTCCATATTTATTCTTCAAAAAATGAACTAGGATACCCCAAGGTGACACACTTGGGCATATATATTTCTTCCTTAACAACCCTTCGAGATACATTTGCAAATATTTTAATTTTGGTGTGCCCATTCTGTAAGGTGTCTTGGACACTGGGGCATCTCCTGACACCAAATAAATAGAGAAAGAAATGTCTATATTTGGTGTAAATCCCGATATTTCCCCCAAAACATCTTCAAAATCCCTCAAGATCGTATGGTCATCAATACTTGCCACTTTATCTCTAGTTTCCTCTTCCATATGGGCTGCAAAAATATGACATCCCTTCTTGAAACTCTGTTACAATTGCATAGCTGAAATTTATGTAACAACTATAGCTCTTGGAATGTATTGGACCTTTCCTTTCTTCCCTTCTTCATCAAGACATGTGATTGTATTTTTGTAACAATCTGACATATCATGGTGTTTTTCCAACCAATCCATGCCATTTTTACAATCATATGAACCCAATGGTATGATGTTCACATCTACCTTTGTGTTGAGTCCATTCATGTCTATTGGAAAATATTAAAATATCTCATTGATCTTTCTCTTAGCCCATGTGGCTAACTGAACTAACCAATATTTATTATGCTTACTCCTTTGCAAGAAAAATATTTCATCAATGTTATATATCATGTAACTATGGATAGCTCTAGAATGAATTAAAATTACTATGGGTTGGTTATGAATCTTACCTTCTAGTTCAATCATGGGGGATTGATATTATGCTTTATTTTTTGTCCAAGGCTGCATAAATCCTTGGCATGTTTCCTTCCATGTCTTCAACTATTTCAACCTCATGAATGTTGTGGACAATCCTCATTCTTTCTCCTTTGTAAGGGCAGTCCCTATATAAGTGATCTCCCTCACATCCTTAACATTGTATAGGTTGTTTCCTTGGTCATTTCCCAAATGAATCTGAAATCTTGTGCTCATTTCATGTTGATTTACCTTGTTGATTTTCTTGGGATTTATTCTTGAAAAAGGGTGGCTTAAAACCTTTCTTCCTTTGATCATTTTTACCATTCATCTTGTCATTCCAATCTTTTTAGAAAACTAGCCTTCCTCTGCTTTTCTCATAAAAATGTTTTACTCTCCTTATGGCTTCCTCAAAAGTCTTAGGGTTATTATATTGTATCTTGTCACTATATAAGGAGGGTAACCCACTTATAAACCTTTGAATTTTGACCTTTTCATATTTATGAAGTCAACATACTTCAACAATTCAAATATACTCTTCTCATATTCATCCATTGTCCTGCTTCCCAACTTGAGTTCAAAGAACTATTTCATCTTCATTTCATAATAATGCTTAGATAGATATTTCTCTTGGAAATATCCATTGAATTTCCTCCATGAGATCCTCTTCTCATGACGGTGCTTGGATTTATTAAGTTGATCCCACCACATGGTTGTCTTTCCTTGTAAGTGATAGGTTGCAATTCTATATTCTACCCTCGAGGGGTAATCATGCTGCTGGAAATATTTCTTCATTTCCAATAGCCAGGCCTCAGCCTGTTCTCCTTTCCTATACTGACCATTGAAAGTTGGTGGTTTAATTTTCTTGAGTTCACCTTGTAAGATGTATGACTTAGGCCTTCTCCTTTGCCTCCTAATAGGAGACACACTTGGGATTCTCCCTAGACCTGAACTTGCGTGATTTATTCTGGTGGATGACCTTGAAGAATGGTGGCACCTATTCATGATTAGTAATTGTATTTCATTCCCATGATCATCCCTTTTGCTTTGGGATCTAGATGTTGTCACTTGTATAAAAATAGTTGCTTTCTTGGTTCCAGAGTCTTTTTTAACTTTCTTATGCAACATATTTATGTTCTGAAGTATATCTTCTTGATCCTTTGTAATCCTTTCATTGTCATCCCTATAACTCTACACTTCCCTATGTAGGCTTCTCATATTTACAGGCTCATGCCTGCCTCTTCTCCCATTAGACTACGTCTTGGAATTTTCCATGCTGACATGAAGACCTTGTACCTCCTACTCATGGATGTAATATTCTTGTGCATATTCCATAACTCCAGTCCTCATATACAATCCAAAGTTATCTTCATGTACCTCTAATTCTGCAATAAATGTGCATGTAATAATTATTGTTAGAAAAAGCATAACATAAAATATTTCATCAATTAGAATATAGGTTATTCTTTTTCTCAATTTATGAAGGAAACAATGCACTAAGTCAAAATATGATTCCTTAGACACATTCTTGTCTAAAGGATATCTCAAATGGATGTACTCATGCCTCATTCTAATTACTGAGCGAAAAGTTACAACATTCATATGTTGCAATTTCCACTCACTTACTGCTGCAAAATTACTTTATTACTTTTGGATAAACTTTTAGTGCCCAATTCAAAATTCTAGGTGGATATATGTCTTCTCCTCAATGCATTTTCAGGGATTATTCTATTTCTCAAATATCAGCTCTTAGCTGAAATTTCTGGTATGGAGAAGTTTATATTTTTTTCCCATTTTATCCTTGTATGTTATAGGTGTCTTCTTTCTCTCTCTACATATTTTTACATACCAAAAATCCAAATTTGGTTGCATGGATGTTTTCTTTGGATCATAATATTTCCATAGACTACTAATGTTCCCCAAACAGACTTTCGAGCAAGGATTTATGCCCTTTGGAAGTAAATTGGTGCTGAAATTTTATCTTAATTGTTTCAGTTATAACTTTCTCATGCGAGCTCTATTTTGCGCCCAGAGTAGCTCATTGGATATCTCTCTTTGAATTATTTAATTTAATTTGTAGATACATAGTGTACCAATATTACACTCTATTCTTGTGAATTTTGATTTCTTAAAAACGTCCTTTAGGGCCTCAACTGCAAGTTAATGACCTTCGAAAATATAAAAAAATTCATAGAAAAATTGATTGTTTTACTGTTATAACATCCCTAAAATATTAGTCGTTTATCTTGTTGGACACACCTACCACACTTAGAGAGGGGGGGGGGGGTGAATGAGTGTGGGACTCTTTTTACTAAAAATTCCCTCTTACACAAAACTCATTAGTTAGCATTCAACTTTTACTCATTACTCATTGTTGTTATTTATAACTAGTTAGATGTGAGGATATATCAACAACATATATCAGCAACATAGATCATCAATAATTCATCACCACAAGGAACACAAAGAACACAACATGTATGTACAATTTTCTTTTTATTACGGACTACAATCCTTGGGTTTTTCAGCAACAACTGAATAGAGTACAACTCTACAAGATCAACAACTCTATCATGCAAGACTCAACTTACACACTCAGCACCAACTGAGATGAGGCAAAAATACTCAACAGATATCAATCTGCAACAGGTACGTGACCTGTTAGTAGTGCAAACTGCGTGTGTACGTGCCCTGGCTCACTGCAACCCGCGTATGTACATGGCCATTGTATACAATAGCCTGTGTATACCTTCTGAGCTATTAGAGTTTATCCTTATGATCAACTCAGATCCTCTGCAACCAATTCATCATTCTCTTCTGTCTCTCACTATCCAAACTGACCACAAGCTAGTCACAACACATCTAAGCTCTCCAATAGCTTATTCATGCTCCACAACCAATCAATATGAATGCTAACCCAAACATGTATAATCAACTAGTATACCATAGTAAACATATCAC
>ML801988.1:115668-146390 GCA_009831015.1 Picea engelmannii
TATCCATCTAGGATAGTTTCACCAAAAAGTTCATTGATCTTTATCTCATTATTACACATACAAGAATGGATCCTCCAACCATTCTTCTAGGATAACTCAATCCCCAAAGCATCTTCCCATGAGGGATTTCACCATAAGGGGACCAATTTGGAGTTCATCCATTTATGCGCCTTATCAATCATGATAAGACAATAATGAGTCATCTTCTACATGAATCCACCACTGCATCATATACATCAACTATGCATCATGTATCAATGACAACTCATTGATGCATCTTCATCATATCAATGACAACTCATTGATCCATATTCATCTATGCATTCTCATCAAGGAAAATACATATTACATTACATCAATCATCAATCAATCAATCCTTTGACATCAATCAATGACATCAATCAATCAAACCATTTGCATCACTGACAACATGATCTAGAAATCTCCCCCTTTGGCATTGATGGAAATACCAACATTGATGTCAACACCAATTACAAATCATTGACGTCAACATGTAGATAAGGCATGTTGTACACCAATAGTCAATGTGAATTTCTCTCCCAAATGCGACTATCTCTCCCAATCAATAATCATCAATCACATCAATGTGAATATCTCTCCCCCTTTGACATCAATGGCAAAGGGCCATTCTCCTCTTGGGGCTGCTTCCCCTGTCTGAATGCCTTTGATATTCCTTTGAATAATATCTCCCCTTTTGAACAAGGGATATCACTCTGATGTAATTCTGAAGATACATCGAACATACTCCCCTCGTGACGATTGCTCCCCCTGGAATTATGCTTTTGTGCTCTTTCTTCAAATATAGGGCTCTTTTCTAGGTATGCATATGATAAATATCTCCTCCTAGAATCATGGGAAGAAGAATGAATCCTCCTAATGGTATGTCTCCCCCTATCTTCTCTGCAATATGAACAATATGATACCATATAACGATCCTTGGACCTGTTCATGCATCAAACTCATGCCACACCAAGCATCATGAAGCAAAAGATATTCCAACACTGAAATAAAGAATCATGAGAAAACTATCAACCAAGTACATCATGTACAAGAATGTGTACTCATCATGCACAAAACCTATGTACATCAACATCATGCAATGTGCCAAAAGATATCATCCATGGAATGTATCAATCATATGCCTCTATCAACATGGCAACATGTGCATCTACCAATATGCCAACCATGTGCATCCACCAATATGCCAACCATGTGAATCCACCAATATGACAACTATGTGAATCCACCAATATTACAACCAATGTATTTACCAATATGCCAACCATGTGCATATACCGACATGCCAGACAATGTATCATATCACTCATGATATGTCTCCATCATGAACCAAGTATCAAACAAATACCAATTGTTGTGCTAATCAATTAATACCAACATGCATATGCCATGTATTTCCACTTGTACCAAGCGAGTACATCAATTATGCAACAATACCAAGACATGATGAATCCTCACACATGTATGCCAAATCCTCCATAAAACATGCACCAATCAAACTGCTAGTAGGTGCCTCTACCAATGTACTAGAAATATACCAATCATGCATCAACTATAGATCAACAATGATGTACAACATGATCACCTCATCAACTCACCAAACACATGTCCCAATGTTTATCCCATCCATATGCTAAATGCATGCATCAAGATTTCCAACAAGTAACCTTCCAATACATCATTGAGATATATCACATAACCAAGGTGTCATAACTTCATTGTGATAACCAACATTGTTCTTCAACATAAAATGAATCAATCCAAACTCATGGGTTAGTGCCATTCACCCAATATTTTATTTTACATAATACAATAGATGAACATTTAAACTTGCAGAAAAACAGTGTCAAAACCTGCAACAAACAATGTCAGACTCTACAACAGAGTGTTATACCATCACATCAAGCGGGAACCCATGTGCATTTCCTTTCTCCAAGGCTTTTCCACAAATACGCGGCTTGCTGCACAGACAGCTCGCACATGTACGTGACCTATACAAGGTCAGCTTTCATATGTATGCGAATGATACCACTATCACCTGCGTATGCCTCCGTAGTTGACACTTTTGAACTTACTTTCATTCTTTCAATTTGATATAGCTGCTCTGTCTTCTTCACCCACTTCTGTAGATGTCTCTGCTCCTCAGAACTTGAGCTTTGAGCATCTATATGTTCAAATATGTATCCCTTTTTTACTTCATTCCTTCTTCTAGCCATGCTATTTGAAGTCATCATCATGTACTTTCTTCTTTTCTTCCATCACTCTTGGGATTTGTGGCCAAATCCACTACAACTGTAGCATCTAATGGTGTTACAGTGAACAACTGTGTCCTACTTGATCACATCTCCAACACCTCATGGTGTTATAAAATCTTCCATTATATCTCCTTTCATAAGATCTACATTCAAAATCTTTGTGACCATATCCATTACATGAATAACAATGTCCATGAAAAATGCTTTCATATCTTTGCTTTGGTGTCCCAAATATAGCTTCTTGATGTCTTCCTTGCTTTGTTCTTTTGAAATTTCCTTGCCTTGTGTAAGTGGTTGATTTTCAACATTGTCTTCATCCTTTGATGGACTTACCTCATGCTTCTTTGAGGTTCTTGCTTCAACATGTGTATATTCTCCTTTGTATCCAAGACCTGATTTATAATATGGTGATCTTTGACTTTCCAAGATCTCATCCAAGATTTTTGAGCTATTCAAGAATTTGTTTGACTTTTCTACCTTCTTTCTAAGGTCAACAATTTCAGCTTCTAACTTATGACATGACTCTTCCTTTTCATTTATTTGATCCTTCAATAGTTCCTCTGCCCTTTTGGCTTCTTCAGCCTGGGTCTTGAGATGGACAATAGTTTCAAAACTTTTGCTAATCTCATCATCTTCCTTCATATCTTATTTTTCAATCTTTAGTCTTGTGATCTCTTCTTCCTTTTATTCCAATTGAGTCTTATTTCTTTCTTCTTGTTCTTTGATCATTCCCTTTAACTTCAATATGTTCCTTTGACTCCTAAAAAAAATCTTAGTGTTATTTGAAAGATAGTTATAGTGTGTATAAAAATGATCACTTCTATATCTATATAAACACTCTTCAACTTATTTTTGAAGTTCTAATAGATTTTCTTCTATTCTTTCCATGGGATAACTATCATCAAACTTTACACAAAATATTTCTAGATCATCTTCTTTACTTGATAAAAATTTAACATCATCACATTTTGAATCATTGCAATCAAGAGCCTTTGGAGATTCTTTACCTTTATTTTAAGTATCTTCAAGATCTTCCTTTTTGGCAACATTATCATATGATTCCTTTCTTTTATTTGAAATGTCTTCAATATCTTCATTTGTGCTAACATCATCAATTGATTCTTTGTCTTCATTTGAAATGTTTCCAAGATCACATTTATAAATCATGCATTCAAGAGTTTTTGGAGATTCTTTACCTTTAATGATCTTGATGGAGTGGTCTTCAACATATTCTTTCTTGTTTTGATATGCTTCCTCTAGCTTTAGCCATAGATCCTTGGTGAAAGTGCATTGTCCCATGCTCTCTTTGATAGGGATTGAGAGTCCACTAAGAATGGTCTTGAGAGCCAATGCATCATTCTTCTTTCCTTCTCTTTGAGCTGCAAAATTTGAATTTTTCTTCAATGAAACTGATCCACCAATGGATGCCTTCCAAATAGCTTCTCCCATTTCCTTCAAATGTACTCTCATTTCTATTCTCCAAGTAGAATAGTTTTCCTCATCAAGGATTGGAACTTCATCATCCATTTGTGTGTCTATGGATCTCCTTCAAGATTTTTAAGGCTTGTAGTGAAAGCCCGCTCTAATACCAATTGTTGGACACACCTACCACACTTAGAGGGGAGGTTAATGAGTGTGGGACTCTTTTTACCAAAACTTCCCTCTTACACAAAACTCATTAGTTAGCATTCAACTTTTACTCATTACTCATTGTTTTTATTTATAACCAGTTAGATGTGATCATATATCAGCAACATATATCGACAACATAGATCATAAATAAGTTATCACCACAAGGAACACAAAGAACACAATATGTATGTACAATTTTCTTTTTATTACGGACTACAATCCTTGGTTTTTTCAGCAACAACTGAATAGAGTACAACTCTACAAGAGCACCAACTCTATCACGAAAGACTCAACTTACACACTCAACACCAACTGAGATGAGGCAACAATCCTCAATAGATATCAATCTACAACAGGTACATGACCTATCAGTAGTGCAACCCACATGTGTACGCGCCTTGGCTTAGTACAACCCGTGTATGTACGTGACGAGTGTATACAATAGCCTGCGTATACCTTCTGAGCTATTAGAGTTTATCCTTCAAGATCAACTCATATCCTATGCAACCAATTCATCATTCTCTTTTGTCTCTCACTATCCAAACTGACCACAAGCTAGTCACAACACATCCAAGCTCTCCAATAGATTACTCATGCTCCACAACCAATCAATATGAATGCTAACCCAAACGTGTATAATCATTTAGTATACCATAGTAATCATATCACCACTGAATCACAAGAATACTGCACACTCCATCAACCAACATAAATCACATCATAGAAACCATACCAAGAATGCCCTAATCATTCACAACACAACAAGCAATATTATCCATCAAGACAATTATGTAATCGTACCAATGTCTCAGTGATAGATCTGAGCCCATAGAATGCAGATCTGGAACCTGCTTCAGTATTCAACATCCAGTCATCAAATCAAACACAAATATCCATGATTTATCGACTGTACATGCCATGTCATCATACAACCCGTGTATGTATGCACCCTGGCCCATTACAACCCGCGTACACCTAAGAAACTAGGGTTTCTAAAGATCTGAGACTTTTGTCGTCAAGATCTTTGATATTGTTGAAACTTTGATGCATCCATGAGATCCTCCTCTCGCTTTCTTTCCCAGAATATATCTTCAATCATGCTCAAGAGATCCACACCATAGATGCTCTACAAGAATCTCTCACAAGAAGCTCTCCATCAATACTCCAAAATATATTCTCACAAGAAGCTCTCCACTGATCCACAAAAAAGAATGTTTTTCAGGAGACCATTGCTATCTTATTTATACTTTCATCCTCTAGGTCACTTAACCCATTTATAGGTCACTTAACCTATTTTCCTTATTTTATGGTTAACCACTTTCCATAAATCGAAAGTTCTCCAATACTTTATCATTTAAATATTCCTTCTTGATTTTGTCACTTATCTTTATTATTTAAATAATCCACCTTGACTTTGTCACTTTACTTTTTCATTTAAATAATGATTTCTTCTTTTCAAGCACTTTGACTTCTTTGACCTTTTGGGGGCTTCAATCCTTCATATGGGGGTCCTCCAACTTTATAAGGCCATAAATCTCAAACCGTGAGGAGTTATGTGACATTCCACATACCACCGTAAATCGCATGACAAGAAATATCCATCTAGGATAGTTTCAACAACAAATTCATTGATCTTAATCTCATTATTCCACATACAAGTATGGGTCCTCCAACCATTCTTCTAGGATAAATCAATCTGCAAAGCATCTTCCCGTGAGAGTTTTCACCATAAGGGGACCACTTTGGATTTCATCCATTTGTGCGCCTTATCAATCATGATAATACAATAATGAGTTTCACCATAAGGGGACCACTTTGGAGTTCATCCATTTGTGTGCCTTATCAATCATGATAATACAATAATGAGTCATCTTCTGCATGAATCCACCACTGCATCATATACATCAACTATGCATCATGTATCAATGACAACTCATTGATCCATCTTCATCATATCAATGACAACTCATTGATCCATCTTCATCTATGCATTATCATCAAGGAAAATACATATTACATTACATCAATCATCAATCAATCAATCCTTTGACATCAATCAATGACATCAATCAATCAAACCATTTGCATCAATGGCAACATGATCCAACAGATCTCAAATTGGATGAAATATGATTTGTTTATTAGCTAATCCTTTCCAAATCCCACAGATCAATATCCATCATCGATCAACATCTTAAAATAATATAGACCATTGATCTGAGCTCCATCGACGATCGACAATCGGATATTTCTTTAGTAAACCAAATTTTCTCACTGATCTCCCCGACACCTGATCATCAATGATCAACCATCAAATAATTCCTTGGAAACCACTTGTAATACATTTCTAAACCAATATACCCAACCATCAACCATCGTCCATCAAAGATCTTCATTGGTGGATGAAACTCCTTAACACTTTGTCCAACCCAACCATCGGTCATTTCTGAGAAGACATGGAAACTACTGATGTGGCATAACATATGGATTTTGAAAAAAATGATGCGTAGACTCTAACATGGCACTCTATATTATGTGGAATGACACGTCATCACCCATTTTCCTTCATCATTCATCAATAGTTTCCTTTGGATGAATCAACACCTTGTCGAATTTTCCAACCCCCAAACATCGTTGATTTCCTTTGGATGCATGAAACTTTTTCCAAATTCTATTGATTCTCAAACATCATCCATTGATCATTGATCATCTATTATTTCTTTAGGCAAAAACAAAGTCTTCTCCAAACTCGCTAAACCGATCTTCGACCATCAACAAATTCTGTTATCAAACTTCAACACTTATAATTTTTTTACCAAATCCCCGACGAATCTGGACCGTTGATTTTCAATTCAAAATGATATTAGTCATTGATCTAACAAAATTCTCCCAACTCTGTCGACGAGTCTCAACCATTGATTTTCTCTATTTTCTAGTCCCCAAAAGAAAATCCTAACCGTCGATCAACTCCCATTTCCCAACGGCCAAAAATGAATCCAGATCGTTCCAAACTTCTAAAATTGAATCTCATCCATCTATTTGATTGATTTCCCATACCACTGAAAATGAATCTCAACAGTTGATTTGATCCATTTTCGAAAATATCGAAAAATGAATCTCGATTGTCAATCTTCTTCACCTTCCAAATGACCGAAAATGAATCTCGGTTGTCAATTTAATTCAACTTCCAAATGGATGAAAATGAATCATGGCCATCAGTATGCTAGACCTTACCAAACTCTGAAAAAATTATAAGTTTTTTAAATTTATTAAAATGAATCTGGGTCATTTATCTCAATATCAAACATGATCTCATCCATTGATTCACTGAACTCTTTCCAATTATTCAACAACCATAAAAATGTGAAATTCGACCTTCCAAGTTGAATTTTAAATTTGCAACTCTCCATGTTTACTCCATTGAACCTATTATAGAGTTCAGAGTCCTTTAAACTCAATTTTTTTATCACAAATTTGGGGATTTATCTCTAACGTTTCACCATTTTTCCTCAAATCTGTCATAGAACACAATCTGCAACAACTAATTTACCCACATTTGCACTGGTTCTTGACCCATACAAGTCTATTTTTTTAACCAAAATATTTTATACCATAATGCAATGTTCCCCATCCCAGCTAAGGTCCATTATGTGTGGAATACGCATAAAAACTAAAATTTTATACTAACTAATTTTCTAGTAGATTACCAGCTACGAATTACACCAGATTTAACTATTGCATGTTACCATTAATTAAATGCATCTACAATAAATTGAATACAACTCATGGATGCAACCAATACCTCATTACAACAAAATATAAATTATTATTAAACATAGAGTGAATGCACAACCATTAAAACTCATAAATATAACACATAGAATAGATAAAACACTTATCTTTTAATTTAGTTGTGTAACCAACTACTTGGGATAGACATTCCACCCAACCATAGACATTATTTTCTATATATGAACAAAAATTCACCCTCGAGATGAGGCTAACAATCCAAAAAAGAAGGGGTCTCTCATTGTCCACTCACATCTCAAAATTTCTCACAACTCATTGGTATTCTCCTACAACTATCCCAATTTTTCCACCAACTCTCTTCCCCTCAACCCGCCCAACCTAAAGAATTTATCCCTTCATGGATATCATTCCCTCATGCATCCCATTCATTTATTGAGATCTCTTTGGCACTAGTAACAATAAATTTATCTATTGGGGAACTCAAGGAAACTCACTTCCAAGAAAACTACCAACAAACAACAACAAACACTTGTTGTTACAGTGCAAATCACACACAAGTTCACTCTTCGGGCATGACAACCTAGATATTCAATATTCAACTCCAAAAGGATCCAAAAACACTCCATCATTCTCCAAAATTATCCCTCCATGGTTTCTCTAGCTCCAAGATCTTGTTTTTTTCTCTCTACTTGTTGTTCATGCCAAAAAAATCACTCTCTAAAACTGTTGTAATTGCCATATGAATTTCCTCTCCTTTGGATTGTTTGATTGAATCACACACTTCCCAAAGTTGATTGTAATCAACCACCATACTCCCCTCACACCCACCCTCTTACACACGTTCAATGATTGGCTTTGGGGACACTCAATCAGAAAATAGAGTTTAATACATAATAATAATAAAATTTAGGAATGTGGGTTGAATTAATAGACATGGGTAATTCCCTCTTGGACCCCTCTTAGATATTCTCTTAGATCCTCCCCTATATTGTTTATTAATTCATCCCCTTTCTTTGTCCATATCCCCCAACAAATAGCATCACATTTTATTATTGAAATTTGGGAATACAATTCGCATATACATTGCTTGGTCGTAGCCACACATTATATATAAATTAAGAATTAATTAAAATGGGGATTATAGTTGGGACGTTACAAGGGTAATTCCTTCAATACTTAGGAATAAGAGGAAATCCTAAGGATGAACATCCAAAGTAAAACCATTGGATCTATATCTCTAGAAACAATATTATTTCCAAAACATGCAGGGAGCTACATGAAGTGAAAATCTCTCCTAAGTGCCGATAAAACTCATGCATGTATGGGAATTTGGTACAATCAACTGGAAAAATGAACCATATACACTACTGCATTTGGGTCAAATTCCAACGACGCGTTCGACGCAATTGCCACTTTCTATTGTCGGAAGACCGACAAACCTCGGACCCCCTCAAACGTCGTTTCACATGACGTTGGTTTTCCGACGACCTAGTTTTCGTCTGTATTGCGACATTTCAAACGTGGCAAGACCAACGTTTCAAACGTGGCAAGTGAGACATTGCAAATGTGGCAAGTGAGACATTGCAAACGTGGCAAGACCGACGTTTCAAACGTGGCAAGTGAGACGTTGCAATACAATATGATATTGGTGAAGAGATTCCATAGTACAAGACAATGAGAAAAGAAGTCCTACATACACATGCCTGGATAAAGAAGGTCAGATCCAACATAGGAACACAATGAATGCAACTAATATGGATACATAGTAATTGATGTTCCCCTTGGTGGGGAGTGAAACAACCAAAGATGCCTTGCTAAATAGGAAAGGGGCTCTGAAGATCTTAAATGAGCTAGCAGGAAGGAATCTCAAATTGAGGGCTCTATGAATGGATGAACTAAGCCAATCAAATCCAATGAATTGCAATTGTGGATGGATTATTCAAAGAAATTTATCAAATATGTGGGAATGAGATGGATTCAAGCACATGAGATCCCACCAGGTTTGAGATAAATGAGGATTATCTCATCTTGTTCCAAGTTAACCCATCAATAAATAAAATGGGACCAAGGTACATAATATTAACCTCTAGAATCAAGGTGATGGTGTTAATAGGGGGAAGTTTGTTGGCACCTAGGAATAGGAGGAACTCCTAAGACCTAGCCTCTAAAGTACAACAACTRRABTTATACATATAGAAACAAGTGTTGTGGACAKAACARGTGGGGATMTATCTAAAAGGAAACACCCTCCTRAGGGMTAATACAACTYTACATKTTTAGAAAAYTGGGAMAATAAATTAAACCATTGAACCATCAAATTTACAAATCTCAATGGTGAGATAATGAGTTGGAGTCGGGCATGTGAGAAACTAACAAGRCATGTGAGAAACTAACAAGTCAAAATCAATGAGGATTCTCCCTGCTTGGCTTGAGGCACCCACCAATGAMGAAGATGGGCCCAAGKTACTCTATCCTCTAAGMCAAACCCYTATAATACAAGTGTTGAAGTTGATAGGGGAAGGMMTTCTAGAGTTAAATGATGAATGGATMCTTGAAAACTAGCATGAGGTAGAAAGCATAGAAMAATTGACAAATACTAACACYAGGGATAAMAATAAGGAAAAGGGATATGGACTCAAKACTTCCCCTATTTGGAGCATAAAGGCAAGGTTGAACTGYAGTGACTGAAAACATTCCACATGGCATGGTTGATTACTAGGAAAAATTKTGTTCRAGGACAAATCAATAAACTAAGGGGAYGAATGGAAGTAAATAMTCRACAACCTTGGATGGGTAAAACTCATGGAGGAAAGAGTAAACTCTAATAGGACTCAAGAGGAACTAACAAGACTCCATGAGACACGAGGGTGATTGATTGCAGATGCTCTTTGTTGATGTGAGGAATGGAAAGTCATCACTCAAACATTTTTGAATATTACTAGGCTAAGGTAAGATATGCAAGAATGTTACCTTGGGTTTATAGCCTTGCAAAAATATCAGTCAGTCCTCAAGAAATATGATCTTGGACCTAGTTATATTAAGGTGACCATTGGAGGGGAAAACTTAGTTTCCAAAACGTCGCAATTGTGACATACCTTTTCACAAACGTGGCAAGAGAGATGTTCCATGTGGAAAACGTGGCAAGAGAGACGTTCCAGTGGAAAACGTGGCAAGAGCGACGTTAACGTGGAAAGACCGACGTTAACATGGCAAGAGAGAAATACATCTTCACAAACGTGGCAAGAGAGACATTCCAGTGGAAAACGTGGCAAGAGAGACGTTCCAGTGGAAAACGTGGCAAGAGCGATGTTAACGTGGGAAGATCGAAATTAACGTGGCAAGAGAGATGTCAATGTGGCAAGAGTGACGTTATCGGGCAACATGATTTTTTTTTTTTATAAATTTCCTCTATTTTGCGACAATATGGACAATTTTGTCCATAACGCCGCAAATAAAACATCAGAATTTTTACAATATGTAGTAGTGATAGTGTATGAATCTCAATGTTGTGATAATGATCTATATTCTATCATGTGAGAAACAACCAAGTTAGGGGGAAATCAGGATTTTCCTTTCTTGGTTTGAGTGTACCCCCAAATGAATAGGATAGGCCCAAGGTACATTTTCCTCTAAACCAAACCCCTAGAATATGAGTGTTATAGTCAATAGGGGAAGTCCTTCTCGAGTCAAGGGACAAAGTTTTGGGTTTTTATATTATTTGCAGTGAAATTTGAGTCGAGGTGGACCAACTGACTGTCGAAGGTCAAGGTGGATCGATAACAACTCGAAGGTTGAGGGAGTTGACCAGGAAAAGTCGAAGTCAAAGATATTGACGACAAGTCAACCGATAATAGGTCAAAGTGAGGGTGTGAGACAATCGACTAGATATCGAATGAAGGACCGACTGGTACTCAATTGGTAACCCTAATTGGAGTCGACTATAACATAATCCCTAGATCTATGGGATTTGTAAACAATGATATGCATGGATCTGTAACCATTTTTGGGCACCAATATTTAGGATTTTTCCTATTGTAAATCCTATAAAGAATCATTTTTGGCATAGGGGAAGACCCAGGATTCAACGCTTCAACAATGCACCAACAAAACCCTAACTACTGGCCCTTTTGACAACACCTGCAAAGTAGGCAAAGTCTCACCTGAGGTAGAGGCAAGGGGGTTATAGGAATCAGGTGTCTGTAACTGAGCTGGGACACATATATGTGATTATAACACTTCTATAAAGTACTTAGGAACATCATGCATCGACCCATTAGTCTTATTCACATTGCAGATCAAACCTTGAGTACAGATCGATGCAATAACAATGACAACATACACATCACACTTAGCATCATAAGTTAGATCTAGCACATTCAATATAAATAAAGCACCAAGAATTCATAGATCTATCTAACATACATAATAACAACATCACTAAGCAGATAAATGGAAACATAACATAACACAAATAAAACCATCAACACAAGATATATGTGGTTCACCCCAGTGTGGGGCTACATCCACCAACTTCTTCTTCTTCTTTATTAGTCTTCAAACTCTTACATTCATCTTCTCCTGTGCACTAAGCCACAGATCCCAACTTCGCAGAGGACAAAAGATATGTGCATTGAGCACTAGATCCTCCTTCCCAAAATTAGGTCAAGGCACATAGCCAACTCCTCTAACAAGCACAAAGCCTTACATACATATTCCGTTGCACAAAGCACTCAAAACTACTTGCACTTAGCCTTGCAAGCCACTTGGACTTTTCTTCTAATACTACTCATCCTTACAATCTTATTCTTATTTATACTCTTACAATAAGGCCTAAACATGGGAGAACCCATGGGATGACATCCCATAATCCATTACAAAAACCCTAAGAACCCCTTTCTGGGTCCACAAATCCCACAAAACAAGTGAGATCCACAATCTCAGCTCTTCCTGGGCACTCCTTCCTAGATCACTGTGTCAAAGTCCCAAAAGTGGTCAAACCTAACCAATATTTCCTCAAAACTTGGTTGAGGGCCAACAGGCCCCCAACACTCACCTGTGACTCATCCCAAGTCACTCAGGTCTAGGTAATGTCACTTTGAAGGTCTCGAGCTTCACTCAAGTGTCCTCGACTTGTTGCTTCGCCTGAGCCTCCTGCTTAGCGATGTCATGGGTTATCTGCATTGTAACAAGCCCTTATAGGTGTTGTTCCACTGTCGCAACCACTTGGTCCAGTTGCGAGCCTTGTCCTTCAATGTATTCAAACACTTTGCAGGATTCATCCTATTTTGGTTGCAGTTTTTGTGTGACTTCCATTACTCTTCTTTGGATGATAGTAATCTGTTGTTGTAGCACGCGTTATTCTTGTGATCTTTCATTCTCTCAACTGCAGTGAGTAGCTTCATCTGCGCCTACATGGAGGATGCATATTTTTCACCTCATGTAGCTGTGCTACCAGTTTCTTCAGCTCTGGATCTTCTGCAAGGCATTTGTAAGTCTGTGCACTTCTGTCACTCAACTTCTTGCACTCTGAAGCGAGGGCCTTGATTCTTCCAACTGCATTCTTAGCGACTTCTTCTCTCTGGTCACGCACTTCTTGTGGAGTGCTTGGCACTGCTTGGACTTCCAGCTTTCTTATCCTCGCTTGAAGCTGCTGGATGGTATCAACGAGATTCATCAATTGAACCTCGATTTCCTCATGTTCCTCCTGTTCCAAGCCTAGCATAGAGCGAAGTTCTCTGCTCACCACTTCTTTGACCGCAGTCTTCTCCACGAGAATCTGGTCCTTTTCTCTCTGTATCTTCGCTTTGTCTTCCTCGAGTATCGCCCGAAACTCATCTTTCTCATTTTCGTAGGTGGTTACATAGTACCTCACAACTTGTAGTTTCTCTAAGACTTCCTCTTTCTTTTGTTTTAAGGCTTATGTATCCTTCTCCTTTTCTTCTTGAACTTTTTGAAGCTAAGCCTCTGTCACATATGCTAATATTCTTAATTGGGAAGGATCATCCCCCAATTATTTGATCTCCGATGAGGAAGGCGCAGTAGACATCGCGCAGATAGATCGAATAGCCTGTTGGATTTCCTTCAATTCCTTCTCAAATATTTCATACAGCTCCTCCTGCTTTGCTCCATATCTCTGCAAGAGATCTTTGGATGCATCCTCCATCACTCCGTGGACAAAGCTGATGTCATCCTCTATGAGCATGGCCTTTAGTCGGGGCTTAATGGCACGGGTCTTCTTTCTTGCTGAATGTTTCTGCAGAGAAACCTTCCTCTTCCATAGTGTTTCTGTCTCGATAGGGGTATCCTTCGGTGATGTGGCTTCACCTTCTCTTTGTTTTTATCCTTCATCCCCTCCTCCTTTTCCATTTACTTCATCTTCTCCTCCTGGCGAGCCAGATTCATCTTCTTCCAAGGCGTTTCCCTCCTCATCAGTTTCTATATTCTGGACTTCTGCCTTTTTCTTCTTCTTCTTCACACTGGTTTGTTCAACATGCTCGAATCGAGTGACCAATGGGCTTCCTATGATATCAACATCAGAGAGTTATGCATCTTCAACCGATATAAGGAACTCCTCCAAAAATTCCTTGGTGATCTGCTCCATGTCTTCATCAGTCAACTTATAATAAGACTATAAATCTTCCTTTCTCTCATCCCTGGGCGCAGTGATATAGATGAAATTTTGATCTGCGTGGAACTTAGCGATCAGTCTGTACTGGTGCAAGGTTCTTGGTGTCATGTGCGGGAATGAATCTACGAAAACCTTCAATTGCTAATAGTACACATGGAACACTATGTTCGATTTCCATTACTTCAGCATGTCATTTGTATACCATAACGTATAAAATCTAGCTGCCAATGGCTCCGATGGTTCAAGTTTTGGAAAGGTTTCTCCCTCAGGCATTTTCCAAGTGACAAATGCAATTAGTACAAGTAGCCAACTGAAGTGGAACTCGTATCTATGATCCTGCGCTTCGTGGCAGTCTTTTTCAAGATCGTTGATGAGGTAACTTGCCCAATTCATATACATTCCCTCCACGTATTTCCTTGTGAGGTCTACCAAGAACCCAGTGATGTCTGTGGGGTGGTTCATTTTTATGAGCTTTCCATCTATGAGTTGGAAAGAGAGGCGCACTGCGCCATCTTGGATAGAGGCTACCTTGTAGCCTCACTTTCCTTTTTCAACTTCACCATATTCCTCCTTTATGTGTTGTGCCAGGGAGAGGTCTGAGGCCTTCCCTGGGTAGAACTGTTGAGGGTCAGGTCCTTGCATGCTCAATCCTGTGATTAAGTGGATCAGTGTCAAATCCATAGTAATTCTCCTATCAAGCCACAGGTATCCACCATGATATCATGACAAGAGGAGTTTAATGCAAGCGTTAAACTCCTGATGTCGGCTAAAATGAGGAATCTTCATTACATTGAGTATAGTGTATTGCGCCAACTCCTTTATCCACAACTGGGCAATGATGTGATGCGTCTTCCTAGTGGTCTTTGTTAAGTATCAGTGAGGTGCGAGCATGGCATAGTTATTTCTGTCTCCAAGTTTAAAGTCACTGTTCTTCAAGGATGGGATCTATCCCAACTGGATTCCAACTACGTGTATCCCCCTTTGAGATGTACACGGTGATCAAAGTGTATTCAAAGTCTCGTGTGATGTTGTCACAATTAACCGTGCTAGCCAAAGGTGGGATATAATTTGGTAAGGTCGACAGGATCTGCTTCACATTAGCCAGATCATCACAATGCTTACTTCGATTCTCAGTTGTGGGGTTAGCACAACTAGAGCGTCGTGCAGTCGAAAGGGAAGTATGCAATCCCCTAGTCGATGATGTCTGAAGACCTTCATATGTAGCTCTGTTAGCCATAAAATTCTTAAGAACCTCCTCGATGGATTTCTCTAACTCGGTCTATTCGCCCAACATTCTCACTTTTAAACGAACATGTCAGGGTAGGTGAATAGACAGGTGGGGTAAACAAGCAGATGGCGATGTCTAGGTTCTGAAATCACAACTCGACACACAATCAGTTCTCTATTATCTCAGATAATTACGGGTGGAAAAAAGTGGTCCCAACGCAACATCCGATGGGTTAAATAAGTGAGTGTTGTAACAGATTCCTCCAATGGGAAGGAATGCTTCCATCAATGTGAATCTGTTCCTTATGGCGTGGTCTCAACGTCCAAAGATGGTATATCTTCCCATAAGTGTGTTTTCTAGCCGTTCTTGGGCGTCATTCCAACGGATGGGGCACCTCCAATGATCATATACCTTCGCCATGGAGAAGTCCCAGTCTGTGTGGTCCTGTTGTTATGACGAGGTTCAATTCCTGCAAACCTTCCTCCTGCGAAGTCTTCTAGTTTTTCTTTGTAACTTCCTGTAGATTTTCCAGCTTAGCCTTCTTCTTATTGAGCTTCCTTGCCTTCTTTCCTGTGAGCTGAGTTTCTCTAACTATTTCTGGAATTGTCTTTCCATTATTGTTCTTATCTTCTCCTAGTGAAGTGAATTCGTACTTCTGATGTTCTCTCAAAGGGTTCAAAGTTAATATCTCTTCTCTTATTAATTCCTAGGTGGATGTGCTCCTTTCTTGCATGGATAGGTCATTCAAACCTTCTCTTGTTATTTCAACCTCGATAGCTAATTCTCTTGCCTTCTGTTGCTTCGACTTAACTTCTCATTATTTTATCAGTCGATCTATTTTTCTAGCTATGAAATCCCTTAGTTCTTGTTTTTTCTTTTCTGTAGCTTCTTCCTCTACTTTCCTTCTGAGCTTATCCTTCTCAATCCAAGTCTTTCCTAACAAGAGAGGGAAAGGAGTGTTGTTCTCAACAAACTTAATGAATTCAAATTATTCTTCAGTTAATGTTCCATGAATAATAATAGGTACATTAATAACTCTTTGTGATCATTCATCGTTTCTTTCAACTGTAATAACATAGTATGAGATTTCTTTGATTATTTCTCTTTGTGATTCTCTAACATGTTGTTAGTCTCTTGACTTCCTTCATACTTTTCTTGTCTCATGTTCATCCTTTCAACTTTAGCAATCATCCTTGGACAATTCTCAACTTCATGACCAACAATTTTACAACAAAGACAAATAGGACCTGTACCAGGGCATTTCTTAGAAAGATGTCTCGGTCTTCCGTAGTTATACCACAATGTCAATCCTCTCTATCTTTTAAATGTTCCCCAACCTTTCCTGTATTGTGCACTAGGATCACAATGCTGGACTTGCAATCTACAAAAATTCTTTCTAGGTTCCTACATCCACTTATTAGTCCAAAAATTCGCCCTAGCTTTCAAACTAGGATAGAATCTATTAAACATACTTAAATTCATGCTTTCAAATTTTTTTTTTTCACTTATCTTACTCTTATCAACGCACAAATATTTACCTCTTTTCTTCAGATCGAGTTTATTTCTTAGCACAGAGCTTCGCAAGTCAAGTAGAGTACTGCACACTACAACAACAGATCTATGCACAGAGCTTCTCTTTTCTTTACTTTGGTTCCCAACAATCACAGTTTCAGGTCCCCACAACAAATTCATTTGTTGGCATAGGGGCAGACCCATTGTTAAAATCTTCAAAAATGCACCAACAAAACCCTAACTACTCTCCCTTTCGGCAACACCTGCAAAGCAGGCGAATTCTCACCCGAGGTAGAGGTAGGGGGGTTACAGGACTCAGGTGTCTGTAACCGAGCTGGGACAAATTTTGTGATTATAACACTTCTACAGAGTACTTAGGAAGAACATGCATCAACCCATTAGTATTATTCACATCACAGATCAAACCCTAAGTACAGATCGACGCAATAAAACTGACAACATAGACATCACACTTAACATCATAAGTTAGATATAGCACATTCAATATAAATAAAGCACTAAGCATTCATAGATCTATCTAACAGATATAATAACAACAACACTAAGCAGATAAATGGAAACATAATATAGCACAAATAAAACCATCAACACAAGATATACGTGGTTCACCCCAGTGTGGGGCTACATCCACCAACTTCTTCTTCTTCTTCTTCTTTATTAGTCTTCAATCTCTTACATTCATCTTCTCCTATGCACTAAGACACAAAGCCCAACTTCACAGAGGACAAGAGATCTGTGCACTGAGCACCAAATCCTCCTTCCCAAAATTTGGTCAAGGCACAGAGCCAACTCCTCTAACAAGAACACAACCTTACATACATATTCTATTGCACAAAGCACTCAAAACTACTTGCACTTAGCCTTGCAAGCCACTTAGACTTTTCTTCTACTACTACTCATCATTACAATCTTATTCTTATTTATACTTTTACAATAAGGCCTAAACATGGAAGAACCCATGGGCTAACATCACATAACCCATTACAAAAACCCTAAGAACCCCTTTGGTGGGTCCACAAATCCAACAAAACAAGTGAGATCCACGATCTCAGGTCTTCCTAGGTGCTCCCTCCTCGATCACTGTGTCTAAGTCCCAAACATGGTCAAACCTGTCCAAGATTTCCTCAAAACTTGGTCGAGGGCCAACGAGCATGTTGTAAGGTCGTAAAGACTACTGTAGGAATCATGTAATGCACTTATGAAGGTTAATGCATGTGTAGTTATATGTTGTTGTTCATGCATATGTAAGCCAATTTGGATGTAGGGTTGCTCTTGCATAGGAAAGAAGGTATGATGTCAATTGTGTCTTAGGTGTGGACCAAGGTTAGACATGTAACCTTTTATTATGATTGAATAAGACAAAAAGAGAGAAAAATTCTCAAAGGAATGTTGGTTTATGTCAGTTAAGGGTTCCAAGGTAAAATATCAGTGTACTGCGTGATTGCTTATTTCATTTATGTTCTTAATTAAATTCTTCTTCTCTTCTCCCAGGATTAGTGTGTAAATGTTTTTCATTTCCTGACATGTGGTATCATAGCTTAGGTTTTTCGTGACGAATGAGTGTTCAAAGTGATGCTATGCTTTGGCGAGTATATCATATTTTGATATTCCAATCTTGAATCTGAGAAATAAACCCTAGTGCTATAGCGGGAATACCCCTCTAAAGACTACACCAGGGTTCTAAAGTGTAGGTAGAGCAAACCGTCTAAAGTCTCCTACTTTTTATCAACTATCCCGACATTATTCCACAATCATAGATAAAAGACAAAGTGTAGGGATCCGGTAGGCATACCTTAAACTCCGTGTCTGGTATCGATCCCTTTGCACTTGTTTGTTTCTTGAATATAAGTCTCCTCCCAAGGCTGACCTGCATTCACCAAAAGACAAACAAGAAACTACAAGCATGCATTCTACATATGGGTTAGTGGGTTAGACATCATAAACAAGAAATGTAAACACATCATTGAAATTTAAGACGTCATTTGGCGGGACATAAAAAGTACTCCTTTATATTAATCTCACAAAAGTCACTTACAACATGAGACCGACACTGCTCCTCGAACTTGGTCTTGGGATCCTCTTCACCATGCACCAACTACTTCCACATATTATTCTCCTCTTCAATTCTCTCTTAGGGAAATGGCAAGGGATTTGCAATTAGGGAAAAGGGGGATTGATAAAATGGGCAAATTTTCTTAATCTCGTGCTTCCTTTTGCAGTGGGACCCAATGCCTTCTTTTATAGGCCATAAGAGATAGTAATGGTCGGGGTGACTGGCTATGGGCAGTCAAACAGTTAAGTAATCACCCAGAAACCAGTATCCTATGCAATTTTTCATTTTTCGCGATATTTTGTGAGTGTACACGGGCTGTAGTGGGGCAGCAGACGTACGTACGTGGGAAGTAGTCGTGCAGGGCACGCACACCTTCAAAGCAATGGTTTTTTGAAGAGTTTGTTTAGTGATGGCTTGAAAAATATGGCAAGTTAGATGGCTTGATGCCAGGTATGCATGTCTGGTGCAATTTAGGGTTATAACAAATGGCCTCTAATGTGTGAGGTCAGAAGAGCATCTGATGGCTGAAATACATTACAAATATTCACCGATGTACGAAGCAAGTGAGCCCAGGAACCATAGTTCATGAGGCACCATCTGCAAAAAATAACAATTTATCTCACCAAGGTGGGCATACCCATGCTTGGGATGAAACAAAATCATGGCTGCCAATCAAATACTCTGTAGATCCATGTCATATAACTATATAAAGTGTAGCCATGAGTAGTACACAACGGATCTACATCTCAAAATCAAAATATATACATGTATGGTATCCATATTCAAGAAGTCAATGACGCCTGATGGTTGGAGATGAGGTCTTCAGAGCTTGAGCAATAAATTCAAAATATTCAAAACTCGGGTAGGAGTATAATATTAGTGTATAACTTCACTACCCAGAGGTCTTCGATGACTCGTCGGGAATAGACAAGAGGATCTTGGAAATCAGTGCAGAGAACTTCATTGATTTTGAAAAAGGACTCAATTGGTATTTTGGGGTGGTCGGGCATGAGGACAAGAGACAAACTGCAGAAGGGCTGACTCAATTTTTGTAAGACTTCCCTTGGACAAAAGCACGACAAAAGATGAGACTCGGGTAGCATGGAATTGACATAAGTTCACGACGTAGGAGGCAATGCGAACTCTCCATATGTTTGGAAGGGTAACCAAACAAAGGAGGACACATCTCTTTGTAGCAAGAACAACTTCCTAAGGTCATATTGAATCCTAGGGCTTGACGAACAAACAAAAGGATGTTCTTTGTCCAAGGGAGACTCATTGTGCTGTCAACAAAAAGAAAATACTTTTCCCCTCCTCTTTTTGGTGTATATTTGATTTTTTTGTTTTTTTCAATAATTTTGGGAAGATTTAAAAAGAATAAAGAATGCTACGTTACAGAGGATCGAGTGTTGCAGACATACTAGTTCCAAGAGAAAGGAACACATTGATGTTCAGAGCAAGGGGACATATGCAGGAAAAGGGCACTTGGGAAAAATCCTCCATGGGTCAAGGTGTCAAGACGCACAGGAAAAGTGCTACAAGGCTTGCGTATAAAGCATGCTTCAGATGGTTCAGTTGAGAGCAACATGGAACCGACATTAGGCCAAATACGCAGGAATGCAAATGTGATTAATAAGACACAATGATAACATCCTTCGATGTAATTTTAATGAGCCCCGAGAAGGTAAGCTTGGTGGTTTTTCATGTTTAGAGAGTCTGAAAAAACGTAAAAGGAGACTCCACCGGGGTACCTTTTTCGAAGGAAGTCTAGTCGGTTTGAAAAAGGGGTAAACTAGCACCGAACAAACGCCTATTCAAAATCATTTTAATGAGTGTGACAAAGACAAGATCACTCAACAATCTTTTCATATTTAAGGAGTCTGAAAAGAGATTAACTATGGACTCCATAAGGGATGTTCTTCTGGACCAATTTAATGAGTGTGAAGAAACAAGGTCACTCGACCATCTTTTCACTTTTAGGGAGTCTGAAAAGAGCTTAACTATGGACTTCATGGGGGTTCCTTTTTCGTAGATTTAGTCCCTCAGGCTCGAAAAAGGGGTAAAATTATACCTAAGAGTACTCTTCTAGAGAATCGAGGCTCCTAGAGTATACCTTTGTTCATACTTTTGACCATCCAGACCGAAAAGGGGTAAACTACTTCCAGACAAACATTCCTTCAAATTTTAGTTTAGTGAGCATGAAGGGCAACAAGATCGCTCGACAATATTTTCATGTTTAAAGGGTCTGAAAAGGGCTTAAAAGAGGACCCGTTGTGTTTTGGGAGTCCCAAGGGTGAGTTCAAGAGTGACAATGAATCATGAAAATTAGGCTCAAACTCATAATCAGGAAAAACTAATAAGGACTACCGAGCCTATAGTCATTAGTGACGGCATGGACACCAAAATGCAACCAGGATCTACCTAGGGCATCCATGTGAAGGTATGGTCTACCACTAAATTACGACACTTCTAGAGCAGGAGTGAGGGTTCCGTGTCGTAATTCGGAGGGATCGATCCTATGGCAAAGTGAAAAATACAACGAGGTGCAACAAGTGGAGGTGGAATCCTATCTTACATGCACAAAGTTGAAAAAATGAATTTTTACCAAAAGACCTTTAAAAATTACCTAACTCTCAAAAAAATTCCCAAATACCCAAAGTAACTCTTATTGTAACATCCCCCGAGAAACTCAAGAACCATAGAAAACGATTTTCAAGCTAGAAAAAATGGCAAAAGGGTCCAAAAAATGACAAAAAGTGACCAAAAAGTCTATAAATAGAAAGCTTGCAGCTCATTATCACCATTGTAAAGTGAGAATTGACCAAAAGTCAAAAAACACTCCTTTGCCAAAATAGTTGATTCCGGGAGCTTCAGTGGACGAAACGAACTTTCATTTGGATCAAGTAAGTACATACTAACCCCTCTTGCATTTCCATCTTACATTTTTGCATTTATTTTTGTTTTTTTGGGGGGGGCGCTGACCTTTAAGGAGGTCGGCCCTGCGTGTACACGGGTTGTCCAAGAACAACCCACATGTACACACGGGAAGAAGATAAGTTGCCCACGTGTACACGCGATTGTCCCCAAGAAAACCCGCGTACACCCTCCAATAACTAAAAAAAATTGGAAATGCAAGAGTTAACTCTCCATTGTTTTTTTTTTGCAGGATGTATGTGCATTGGAGAGAGAGGGAGCATGAGGACATTGATTTTTTGGTCTCCGAGGACCTTGCTGCTATTGATGTTTTTTCACAGTGTGGGTTGTTAAATTTCTTCCAGTGTTCGTTTATGAGGGCACAACCTAGGTTGCTAAATGCATTGATAGATTATTGACATCCCGACGCAGAGGCATTCATGCTCGAGGGGCAGTCGTTGACTCCAACTACCGAGGACATTTACTTCCTGACTGGTCTCTCAAGGAGAGAGGATCCAGTCAACTTGGGAACTCTCCCCCCCCCGGGCCTCACAACATTGAGGAGTTGATTGGACTCCATTGCGAGGCTAGTACTGAGAAAGTAGGTTCTCAGGTGCCTATACATAAGATCAACAACCTATCACTCAAAGTGATATTTCTACTTATTGGGTGGATCACTAGATCCACAGCTTTACATCATCTTTCCCAGGTGCACATGCATTGTGCGGTACAATGCTTAAATGCACAGATTTTCGACTGGGGTACCACCATGCTGGATTGCATGAAGAGATAGCTAACAGAGTGTCGGATACGGGAGCACTGTAACTTCAGGTTTGGGACCGTTTTGTGCTCCTTTTTCTTCGAGAGGGTACCCATCCTTAGTCCTCGAGAGACTATACGAGGGCACGAGGCCTCTCTCCTAGTGCTATGCATATGGGAGATGTTGTTTCTGTGACAGGGGGGAGGGAGGACCATCGAGGCCTTCGATGAAATTTTTTTTGACTGGTGGTTACGGCAGATTCTGACAACAGAGGACTTCCCCTATGCCAAGATCAATTTTTCTAGAGATCCTGACGTGCTTGTACCTCCCGGGGTGGAGCGAGGAGAGATGGGTAAGTTTTATTTTCAAAGTTATTTAATTTTTATGTCTTTTTATATATATCATTTTTTTGTATACCAGAGTATCTGACACTTACATATCTGTTATGTACAAATGTGGGACCAGTGTATCCAACAAAATTCTCGAGGACTAGGGGAGGTCCTTGACTAGAGGCAGGACCAGCTGGAGCTGCTGGACCAACAACAGCAGTAGGGGGCCTCAAGCTAGAGAGGCTGAGAGAGTATTGAGATGGGTAGAGTAGAACCTTACCGTGATCACTCGTACAGTCCCTATGGTGGAGATCGAGGATCTCCCACCGTCGATGAAATCTCATGTAGTTGGGGTGCCACGGACCTGGGTCCAGCTCTTCCGGCATTTGGCAAACATTGTTGTTCACTATGGCAGGGCCAAAAGAACCCACCCTTATCTAGGCTAGACTACTTATGTTCCGAGAGCACCTTTTGTATATTTTTGAGGGCATAAGCCCCGTGACTCTGACTGGACATATTTTTGAGGTGCTTGCGCCCACCCATGTACTCTGATATTTTTTTGTATATATATATGGATATTTTTCATCTTTTTATGTCTTATGGATTACATCTATTTTACAAATGTATTTACATGTGCGTGTGTGTTCTTTTTATTACATGTGGGAAATATACCAATCTAATACATGATTAGCTAGAGTATCTACGATTTGATTCAATCTCCTAGGAACATGGATATACGTAATGTAATCAAAACTTCGTTCTAAGAGACATACCCTAAGGAACCGTCAGTGTAGTGTAGGATCGTAAACGCGGTAAACCCCATTTAACTGAGACACAACCAGCTAAGCATCTAAGTAGACTCGGAGGTGAGAGATACCATGTGACAAAGTGTCACGAAGCAAATCTAAGACTGCGCGCTATTCGGCGACATTGTTTATGGTGTCACCTAAACAGATACCTCTTGAAGATAACAACTAGCCCCGAGGTGTGAAAATGACCCAAGCTGCGGAAGAAAGCCTTCGAGTGTGTCAGCTAGCGTCGTTTGTGAACCCAATGAACACCTCTGATTCACTTGACATCTGCCATAGTGAAAAAGATGACATAAAAAATGACACGTCCATAAAACAAAAAGATGAAAACTAAAAAGAGAATGTACAGGACTATACATATGTTACAAGAAGTCACCCAAGGCGACCCACCTACAAGTAATACTTCTTGAGGTAGAGCCCATTTCTAGGATCCGCCAAATCATTTCCCTCAAATTCCACCAGATGATAAGTGCCTTTCTTTAGAACCTCCTTCACGATGCAAGGTCCGAACCATATGGGTTTGAACTTGCCTGCCCCTAGGGGGTCCTTATCTTGGTCATAGAATAGGACAAGGTTGTCTTCAGAGAAAATATGAGGACGGACAAACCGACAATATTGACACTTGAATTTTTGTTTGTGAGCCTCGTTAGCCAAGGCTACATCCCGACGCTGCTCAAGATATAATAAACGCTCTTCAAACGATGAAGTGTTTGGAAATAACTGTACTACCAACTTCAGAGAGGGGATATAACACTCTATAGGCAAGACAAATTCCAGCCCATAAATGATTCGAAAAGGTGAGAAACTGGTTTCATTCTTAACATATGTTTTGTAGGCCCATAATGCCGAATACAACATCAAATGCCAATTTGACCTTTCCAAATCGATCGTTCGCTGTAAGATGGTCTTAAGGGATTTATTCACAACTTACACCTAACTATTCACTTGTGGGTAGTAGGGCGATGAATGTTCTTTCCTCAACCCAAGATTTGATGTTAACTTGGACATCATTTTGTTTTGAAAGTGACTGCCATGGTCAGTGACAATCTCTCTTGGGACGTCGAAACTTGCTATTATCTGGTTAAACAAAAAGAGAGTTGCAGTCTCACCATCATATTTAAACATTGGCATAGCTTCAACCCACTTCGTAAAGTAGTCTACTGCTACAATGATATAACAGTGCCCCCTTGTGGAAGGAGCGTTGCATGTAGAGTAATCAATCCTCCACTTGGTGAAGGGACCAACTGTGATGACGAGAAACATGGGAGTGGGGTGTGCCCTCATCTTCTGAGAGAAGATCTGACACGGGTGGAACTTCTTGACCGATTCAAAACAATATTTGATTAATGTTGACCAAAAGTAACCATCTCATAGAGTCTTTTGGGCAATTTCCAACCCAGAAAAATGACCGCCACATGCTCCAGTGTGGCAATCATTAATCACGATTTCCGCTTCTTCATGGGTGAGACACAGACGAAGGATGCAATCTACACCTCAATGATACAGAGTGTCCTTGAGTATGAGATATTTTTTTTCCTGATGGGGTATACGATGATGCTCATCATGTGAAGCAAAGGTAGGGAAATTCAAATTCTGGAGATAAACTAGTATATCTCCATACCAGGGGTTATCACCCTATAAATTATAGGAATCAACTGGTGATTGAGATGTTATCTGTCTCTAGTATTTTTGTTGACAAATGATTTTTCATTCTGCAAATAATTTGAAAAGGAAAAAGAAAAAAGAAAAAAGAAAAGAAAAAGAAAAAGAAAAAAGAAAAAGAAAAGAAAAAAGAAAAAAGAAAGAAAAGAAAAAGAGGGCATAAAAGAATTGAAACAAAGCCCCAGGCAATGATAGTAACTTGGTCCATACCTTTCAAGCATGGCCAAGTTCTTTTAAATTTGATGTTGATAGGGTAGTAAATGATTTGTCTAAACAGTTTAATCTTAGCCAAAGTGTCTAGGTTAGATTAGTGAATAAATCTGGCCAAACTGTCTAATCCTAGTCAGATAGCCCTAAAGTAGAGTAATTTCCTAACCCAACAGTTTAATCTGGGTTAACTGTCATAGGAAACTAGGTTAGAACATAGGTTAGTGTCACTGTTGCTTCATTCTAATAAAACCATCTTGATGTAAAAATGTCGCACCATGTCTCAAAAGCCTAAAAGATAGTTTGGTCGAAGCCCTTGGTGGTGTCTACTTGAAAAGTCTGGGAAAAACCCATAAAAATGCTTTTATCCTAAGTTTTCCCAGCGCATGTGCTCTCCTCACCCCAATTTATGCTTCCTGCACATTTTGATAGTTCTGATCACAACGCCCAGATTTACGGTGCACAGAGCATTCCAGACCCCCCTGACCATTCTGCTTTTAACTCGGGGGGGGGGGGGGGGGGGTCTGGAATCAGTAATAAGACTTGCGCACATCTGGATGACCCATAGATGAGCACTTAAATCAACGATCCAAATTGGATTACGAAACCCCCGGTCCATTCTACCTTTAATGGAGGGGGGGGTCTGGAATGAATGATAAACATCGCGTTAAGATATGCAGTCAGGAAAAGGTCACGTAGATCAACGACCCTAATTGGATTGTGGACCTCCCCTGATGTTCTGCTTTTAACCGAGGGGGGGGTCTGGAATGGTTATCTCCCTCTGGAGGGCCCCTTATCATATGCGGTGTCAGCCTATTGGTCTTGAATTCCCATCCCCATCTGCTACCTGACAACCCCCATCACTCACGGACATCATCTTCCACTTGTTCCACTTGCTCCCGAGTTATTTCACATCCCATAAATTCTTTCAGTCCCCTACCCCTTTTCACTCATGATCAGCCCCTTATTGTGACTTTCACCTCCAATCCCTAGCAGCCACATCACCCATCCGTATGTTTTGGCCACCGTCACCGGCCATCTCACCCCCAAGTGGTCCGCTGTCCATTTATTACTGGATAACCTATCCGTTATCCAGCTGACCTGTCTCCCGCACCCAACCGACCCCATTTTTAAATAAAATTACCTTTTTCCCCATTTTCACGGTTCACTCTTCGCACGAGAGAAACTCACAGCTTGCTCCTCCATTACATCCTGTCACCTTCCTCCATAGTCATTCGACCCCACTAACTTTGGGTTTATTGCAGGTATTGTTGCAGAGATGGCGCCAAAGACAAGACAAGCAGAAGGAGAGGAGAACCCTTTTCTCCCGCCTCCTGTCGACCTGGACAAGATCCCATTGGTCAACAAAGACAGATTGATCGCATATACCAAATGCAATTTCGATTTCTCAGACCTCCAGTCATGGTTCAAAGAGGTTTTCCTGGACAAGAGCGATGAAATTGGACTTTGGGAGTCCAATTTACCCCTTTACCTCTTTCCCTAGATCCACCATTTTCTCGAGTTTGCACTTAAGTGCCAAGCTCACTATATTCCTGAACAGAGAGCCATCATATCCTCATCTGGAGACACCCTGTTCCTCATCATGCCCGAAGACATAGACCAGATGATGAAAATTCCCCGTGCAGACTCTGCGTCTCCTTTCAACCTGGAAATCCTTACAGAGTTGTATCAGAAGATGACTTTTCCCCAGAGAGCTCAAATATTTGAGCTTTTCCTTCCCACCTCCACTCAATTCTCTTCCACAAATCCCCCTTACCCGTCATCCATGTTCTCCACCAAGGGAAACCAGGTCATTTCCTCCCTTTGTGCTCTGTTAGGGTACTATTCCGACCAGTGGGTAGATGAGCCCATTCTGGGTTTTCTATCCATTTTCTCCACTGATGAAAAAAACACCACACAGTTTGATTTCATCACCTTCTTGGTAGATAATATTCATGAACATTTCGTGAATTTTGTCACAGAAGGCATGTTCAGATACTCGTCTATATTGGCCTACATGTTTGTTTTCTATCAAGTAGATAAATTTAGTTTTTCCATGAAGAAGATGGATGCAGATGGAAGGCGTCAGCCAGTCACAACATGGACCTCTTTGCTGAAGCATAACTCTACTAAATACAGCTTCAAAGCATTCATCGATCTATTCTACCACCCTGTGGTAAGCATGTTGAGCGGCAGGCCCAAGCCTCGAATAAACGATGAAGTCCAGAGAATCCTGCATCTCTTAGACAAAACTAAGACCGGAGATTGGTACCTGTATCAAAACCACACTGAGATCAGAGTATTCGGATGCGAGTTGGCACCTTACAAGCTGCCTAAGTATGTGCCGGTAAGAATCTTTGCTCTAGAATACATAAGACAAATCATGAATTCAGATGATATCCATTTTGTATCTTTGAAGAAAAAGCAGCAGCTTCAAATCAAGGGGCATATTGGCTCCTTCATCTGCAACAGTCGAGGCACCGGTGAAGAAACTGACAGGATGCTGAAAAAAATGAAGTTCTTTATGATCTTCCCATGGCACTATGATCCTTATGGGATCATCTCGAAAATGTGGGTGAAGAACAAAAATGTCCCGTATGTACATGTGTCCAAGCCTGAGATTGAAAAATTCTCCAATTAGACAGTGTGGGTGCCTGACACCTTTGTCGAATTGGAACAACAGGTTCCCCTGACCACTATGCCACCAACGACCACACCTCAAGTCCCTAAGGAAAAAATGCCCCGACAAGAATCATCTCCGCCTGTCACGGAGGTATCATCTGAAGAGTTCCAGTTACATACTAAGAGGCCCAAGACAACCACAGTTACCAGCCCTACTGGGGAGAAAGAGGCCACGCCTACCACAGTGGTCAAATCTGTCATTCCACCTTTCGGCTCAAGCCTTTATCAAGGCATCACCCCAGCTATGCCAAAGAAATCCTCAGACTCCCCACTGGACACTCATCTGGGTAAGAATGGGCCCAAGTTGAGCATTTTCGATAAGTACAATCTGATTAAGAAAAAGAATCAGACCCTTACCAGCAGTACTTACGCTCAGTTTCGAAAGTAGACGTCGACTACGTAGCATAGGTTGCTGTCAACATTTGACACAGAAAAGGGGCAGGATGCACATGGATTTCCTTCAGGCGCAGGTACCTGACCCCAAGGTGATCACAGACTACAAGAGGGCCACCTTTGAATTCCAGACGAAGAACGTGCACCCAACAGATCAGATGGACCTGCACAAACAGATAGGAGAGATGGTGTTCCATACGTTGGCACATGCTTAAGCTTCTGCAACAAAATTACAGGTATCATTGAACAATTCTCAGACACAACTCAAGCTGGAGAAGATATCATCCTTCACAAAATACAACAGAATCAAAAATTTGGAGGAGATGGTCCTCAAGATCGGCTATGAGCCCTCCAACGTCAAAGATGAAGAGGAAATGATAAAGAAGAAAAATGCAGACATCATTTCCTTGAGGAAACAACTGAAGCTCCCGCCCACAGAGGACTCACAGGCGAAGGAGATAGCAGAAAAAGAAGGCGAGAAGGACGAAATACTCAAGCTTCTCATGGAGCAGAATGCACAGATCAAAGAAATGGAAGTAGAGATGGAGAGATTTTTAAAAGAGAAGGAACAAATGAAGCCAATGGAAGTCATTCCATTGAGTGCCATTCTGATTTCAGGAGCAAGCACAGCAGCAGTAACAACAATTCCATACGCAACACCAATGACACCACAAGAGGGGACAACTGACCTCGCCAAATCCATGGAAAAGATGAATCTGCAAGAGATAGAAATCAACAGGCTTAAGAAGGAAGTTGAGAACCTCCAGAAACTCAACACTTCTTTCCAGACTAGTCTCTCCAAAGAAAAGCAAGTAACTGAGCAGCTCAGGAAGGAACTACAACAACTCCAAAAGCAAACAGTGCCTGGGAATACTTTGGCTGAGGTCAAAGAGAATGTATGGACAAACATCACAAAGTTCATAAATGAGATCTGGCCCATGATCCAAATCATGTTTGAGCAGAACGAGTTGGTCCAGAGGAGAAAACAGGCCATTGATAATATCAGAGTAGAATTGGGAGATAGACCAACTCAGGCAAATGATATTATCAAATTCCTCAATTCTAAGACCAGAGAAGAGCTAGAAGAGTTGAAGATAGAGGACAGAACAAAGACCATCCTTGAGGTCAAAAGAGTTTTGACCAAGAGAGGATTAATGCTTCAACTGGAAGAAAAGGTTCAGACCATGGACCTAGGGGTACAAAAATTCTTCAACAAGATCGAGGCTCTCCAAAAGAAAGGTCTCCCCAGTCTGAAGGTTGTTAATGATAAACTGATGACACTTTCGGATTACAAGAAGAGATTGGCTAAAGTGTCCAAAGATAGTTCAAAGTTTGCAGGCATACAAGGGAGAATCACCGACAAAGCATTCCTGGATGCCCTTCAGTTGGACATCAATATCCAACATGATATTTGATACGTATTCCTCACTAAGCCCACATTCGCCAAGTATACAGAAATGGACGAAGTGTATCGGAGACTTCTCAAAGTCACTGTGCCTAGTCATCTCATATGGGAGGAACTCTGCGATCTGCTCGATTAGCAGATCAACTGTCCAGGTCCAGTCACCTATCCAGTCAGATGAGGTCATGCGAAAGTCTTCATCAACGGTCTACCCAGAAAATCCGCGTGCAGTTGCACCAAGTCATCAAGTAGTTTGATTAGTTAAATCAGTTAGGCTAAAAATAGGATTAGCACATCCTGATCAGTTATGACAGGAACGTTTGTAATTTGAGTTATAAATACTTTACCTTTCGATTTATTGAGGGTTGTTGATCTTCACACCCTGATGCTATCAGACTGTAACATTTTTGAAGAGATCTGCCATTAATAAAAAGGAGGCACTTTTAC
>ML801988.1:146490-156560 GCA_009831015.1 Picea engelmannii
GGTGCCTCAAGCCAAGCAGGGAGAATCCTCATTGATTTTGACTTGTTAGTTTCTCACATGCCTGACTCCAACTCATTATCTCACCATTGAGATTTGTAAATTTGATGGTTCAATGGTTTAATTTATTGTCCCAGTTTTCTAAAAATGTAAAGTTGTATTAGCCCTCAGGAGGGTGTTTCCTTTTAGATAGATCCCCACCTGTTATGTCCACAACACTTGTTTCTATATGTATAAATTTAGTTGTTGTACTTTAGAGGCTAGGTCTTAGGAGTTCCTCCTATTCCTAGGTGCCAACAAACTTCCCCCTATTAACACCATCACCTTGATTCTAGAGGTTAATATTATGTACCTTGGTCCCATTTTATTTATTGATGGGTTAACTTGGAACAAGATGAGATAATCCTCATTTATCTCAAACCTGGTGGGATCTCATGTGCTTGAATCCATCTCATTCCCACATATTTGATAAATTTCTTTGAATAATCCATCCACAATTGCAATTCATTGGATTTGATTGGCTTAGTTCATCCATTCTTTGAGCCCTCAATTCGAGATTCCTTTCTGCTAGCTCATTTAAGATCTTCAGAGCCCCTTTCCTATTTAGCAAGGCATCTTTGGTTGTTTCACTCCCCACCAAGGGGTACATCAATTACTATGTATCCATATTAGTTGCATTCATTGTGTTCCTATGTTGGATCTGACCTTCTTTATCCAGGCATGTGTATGTAGGACTTCTTTTCTCATTGTCTTGTACTATGGCATCTCTTCACCAATATCATATTGTATTGCAACGTCTCACTTGCCACGTTTGAAACGTCGGTCTTGCCACGTTTGCAATGTCTCACTTGCCACGTTTGAAACGTTGGTCTTGCCACGTTTGAAATGTCGCAATACAGACGGAAACTAGGTCGTCGGAAAACCAATGTCATGTGAAACGACGTTTGAGGGGGTCTGAGGTTTGTCGGTCTTCCGACAATAGAAAGTGGCAATTGCGTCGAATGCATCGTTGGAATTTGACCCAAATGCAGTAGTGTATATGGTTCATTTTTCCAGTTGATTGTACCAAATTCCCATACATGCATGAGTTTTATCGTCACTTAGGAGAGATTTTCACTTCATGTAGCTCCCTGCATGTTTTGGAAATAATATTGTTTCCAGAGATATAGATCCAATGGTTGTACTTTGGATGTTCATCCTTAGGATTTCCTCTTATTCCTAAGTATTGAAGGAATTACCTTGTAACGTCCCAACTATAATCCCCATTTTAATTAATTCTTAATTTATATATAATGTGTGGCTATGACCAAGCAATGTATATGCGAATTGTATTCCCAAATTTCAATAATAAAATGTGATGCTATTTCTTGGGGGATATGGACAAAGAAAGGGGATGAATTAATAAACAATATAGGGGAGGTTCTAAGAGAATATCTAAGAGGGGTCCAAGAGGGAATTACCCATGTCTATTAATTCAACCCACATTCCTAAATTTTATTATTATTATGTATTAAACTCTATTTTCTGATTGAGTGTCCCCAAAGCCAATCATTGAACGTGTGTAAGAGGGTGGGTGTGAGGGGAGTATGGTGGTTGATTACAATCAACTTTGGGAAGTGTGTGATTCAATCAAACAATCCAAAGGAGAGGAAATTCATATGGCAATTACAACAGTTTTAGAGAGTGATTTTTTTGGCATGAACAACAAGTAGAGAGAAAAAAACAAGATCTTGGAGCTAGAGAAACCATGGAGGGATAATTTTGGAGAATGATGGAGTGTTTTTGGATCCTTTTGGAGTTGAATATTGAATATCTAGGTTGTCATGCCCGAAGAGTGAACTTGTGTGTGATTTGCACTGTAACAACAAGTGTTTGTTGTTGTTTGTTGGTAGTTTTCTTGGAAGTGAGTTTCCTTGAGTTCCCCAATAGATAAATTTATTGTTACTAGTGCCAAAGAGATCTCAATAAATGAATGGGATGCATGAGGGAATGATATCCATGAAGGGATAAATTCTTTAGGTTGGGCGGGTTGAGGGGAAGAGAGTTGGTGGAAAAATTGGGATAGTTGTAGGAGAATACCAATGAGTTGTGAGAAATTTTGAGATGTGAGTGGACAATGAGAGACCCCTTCTTTTTTGGATTGTTAGCCTCATCTCGAGGGTGAATTTTTGTTCATATATAGAAAATAATGTCTATGGTTGGGTGGAATGTCTATCCCAAGTAGTTGGTTACACAACTAAATTAAAAGATAAGTGTTTTATCTATTCTATGTGTTATATTTATGAGTTTTAATGGTTGTGCATTCACTCTATGTTTAATAATAATTTATATTTTGTTGTAATGAGGTATTGGTTGCATCCATGAGTTGTATTCAATTTATTGTAGATGCATTTAATTAATGGTAACATGCAATAGTTAAATCTGGTGTAATTCGTAGCTGGTAATCTACTAGAAAATTAGTTAGTATAAAATTTTAGTTTTTATGCGTATTCCACACATAATGGACCTTAGCTGGGATGGGGAACATTGCATTATGGTATAAAATATTTTGGTTAAAAAAATAGACTTGTATGGGTCAAGAACCAGTGCAAATGTGGGTAAATTAGTTGTTGCAGATTGTGTTCTATGACAGATTTGAGGAAAAATGGTGAAACGTTAGAGATAAATCCCCAAATTTGTGATAAAAAAATTGAGTTTAAAGGACTCTGAACTCTATAATAGGTTCAATGGAGTAAACATGGAGAGTTGCAAATTTAAAATTCAACTTGGAAGGTCGAATTTCACATTTTTATGGTTGTTGAATAATTGGAAAGAGTTCAGTGAATCAATGGATGAGATCATGTTTGATATTGAGATAAATGACCCAGATTCATTTTAATAAATTTAAAAAACTTATAATTTTTTCAGAGTTTGGTAAGGTCTAGCATACTGATGGCCATGATTCATTTTCATCCATTTGGAAGTTGAATTAAATTGACAACCGAGATTCATTTTCGGTCATTTGGAAGGTGAAGAAGATTGACAATCGAGATTCATTTTTCGATATTTTCGAAAATGGATCAAATCAACTGTTGAGATTCATTTTCAGTGGTATGGGAAATCAATCAAATAGATGGATGAGATTCAATTTTAGAAGTTTGGAACGATCTGGATTCATTTTTGGCCGTTGGGAAATGGGAGTTGATCGACGGTTAGGATTTTCTTTTGGGGACTAGAAAATAGAGAAAATCAATGGTTGAGACTCGTCGACAGAGTTGGGAGAATTTTGTTAGATCAATGACTAATATCATTTTGAATTGAAAATCAACGGTCCAGATTCGTCGGGGATTTGGTAAAAAAATTATAAGTGTTGAAGTTTGATAACAGAATTTGTTGATGGTCGAAGATCGGTTTAGCGAGTTTGGAGAAGACTTTGTTTTTGCCTAAAGAAATAATAGATGATCAATGATCAATGGATGATGTTTGAGAATCAATAGAATTTGGAAAAAGTTTCATGCATCCAAAGGAAATCAACGATGTTTGGGGGTTGGAAAATTCGACAAGGTGTTGATTCATCCAAAGGAAACTATTGATGAATGATGAAGGAAAATGGGTGATGACGTGTCATTCCACATAATATAGAGTGCCATGTTAGAGTCTACGCATCATTTTTTTCAAAATCCATATGTTATGCCACATCAGTAGTTTCCATGTCTTCTCAGAAATGACCGATGGTTGGGTTGGACAAAGTGTTAAGGAGTTTCATCCACCAATGAAGATCTTTGATGGACGATGGTTGATGGTTGGGTATATTGGTTTAGAAATGTATTACAAGTGGTTTCCAAGGAATTATTTGATGGTTGATCATTGATGATCAGGTGTCGGGGAGATCAGTGAGAAAATTTGGTTTACTAAAGAAATATCCGATTGTCGATCGTCGATGGAGCTCAGATCAATGGTCTATATTATTTTAAGATGTTGATCGATGATGGATATTGATCTGTGGGATTTGGAAAGGATTAGCTAATAAACAAATCATATTTCATCCAATTTGAGATCTGTTGGATCATGTTGCCATTGATGCAAATGGTTTGATTGATTGATGTCATTGATTGATGTCAAAGGATTGATTGATTGATGATTGATGTAATGTAATATGTATTTTCCTTGATGATAATGCATAGATGAAGATGGATCAATGAGTTGTCATTGATATGATGAAGATGGATCAATGAGTTGTCATTGATACATGATGCATAGTTGATGTATATGATGCAGTGGTGGATTCATGCAGAAGATGACTCATTATTGTATTATCATGATTGATAAGGCACACAAATGGATGAACTCCAAAGTGGTCCCCTTATGGTGAAACTCATTATTGTATTATCATGATTGATAAGGCGCACAAATGGATGAAATCCAAAGTGGTCCCCTTATGGTGAAAACTCTCACGGGAAGATGCTTTGCAGATTGATTTATCCTAGAAGAATGGTTGGAGGACCCATACTTGTATGTGGAATAATGAGATTAAGATCAATGAATTTGTTGTTGAAACTATCCTAGATGGATATTTCTTGTCATGCGATTTACGGTGGTATGTGGAATGTCACATAACTCCTCACGGTTTGAGATTTATGGCCTTATAAAGTTGGAGGACCCCCATATGAAGGATTGAAGCCCCCAAAAGGTCAAAGAAGTCAAAGTGCTTGAAAAGAAGAAATCATTATTTAAATGAAAAAGTAAAGTGACAAAGTCAAGGTGGATTATTTAAATAATAAAGATAAGTGACAAAATCAAGAAGGAATATTTAAATGATAAAGTATTGGAGAACTTTCGATTTATGGAAAGTGGTTAACCATAAAATAAGGAAAATAGGTTAAGTGACCTATAAATGGGTTAAGTGACCTAGAGGATGAAAGTATAAATAAGATAGCAATGGTCTCCTGAAAAACATTCTTTTTTGTGGATCAGTGGAGAGCTTCTTGTGAGAATATATTTTGGAGTATTGATGGAGAGCTTCTTGTGAGAGATTCTTGTAGAGCATCTATGGTGTGGATCTCTTGAGCATGATTGAAGATATATTCTGGGAAAGAAAGCGAGAGGAGGATCTCATGGATGCATCAAAGTTTCAACAATATCAAAGATCTTGACGACAAAAGTCTCAGATCTTTAGAAACCCTAGTTTCTTAGGTGTACGCGGGTTGTAATGGGCCAGGGTGCATACATACACGGGTTGTATGATGACATGGCATGTACAGTCGATAAATCATGGATATTTGTGTTTGATTTGATGACTGGATGTTGAATACTGAAGCAGGTTCCAGATCTGCATTCTATGGGCTCAGATCTATCACTGAGACATTGGTACGATTACATAATTGTCTTGATGGATAATATTGCTTGTTGTGTTGTGAATGATTAGGGCATTCTTGGTATGGTTTCTATGATGTGATTTATGTTGGTTGATGGAGTGTGCAGTATTCTTGTGATTCAGTGGTGATATGATTACTATGGTATACTAAATGATTATACACGTTTGGGTTAGCATTCATATTGATTGGTTGTGGAGCATGAGTAATCTATTGGAGAGCTTGGATGTGTTGTGACTAGCTTGTGGTCAGTTTGGATAGTGAGAGACAAAAGAGAATGATGAATTGGTTGCATAGGATATGAGTTGATCTTGAAGGATAAACTCTAATAGCTCAGAAGGTATACGCAGGCTATTGTATACACTCGTCACGTACATACACGGGTTGTACTAAGCCAAGGCGCGTACACATGTGGGTTGCACTACTGATAGGTCATGTACCTGTTGTAGATTGATATCTATTGAGGATTGTTGCCTCATCTCAGTTGGTGTTGAGTGTGTAAGTTGAGTCTTTCGTGATAGAGTTGGTGCTCTTGTAGAGTTGTACTCTATTCAGTTGTTGCTGAAAAAACCAAGGATTGTAGTCCGTAATAAAAAGAAAATTGTACATACATATTGTGTTCTTTGTGTTCCTTGTGGTGATAACTTATTTATGATCTATGTTGTCGATATATGTTGCTGATATATGATCACATCTAACTGGTTATAAATAAAAACAATGAGTAATGAGTAAAAGTTGAATGCTAACTAATGAGTTTTGTGTAAGAGGGAAGTTTTGGTAAAAAGAGTCCCACACTCATTAACCTCCCCTCTAAGTGTGGTAGGTGTGTCCAACAATTGGTATTAGAGCGGGCTTTCACTACAAGCCTTAAAAATCTTGAAGGAGATCCATAGACACACAAATGGATGATGAAGTTCCAATCCTTGATGAGGAAAACTATTCTACTTGGAGAATAGAAATGAGAGTACATTTGAAGGAAATGGGAGAAGCTATTTGGAAGGCATCCATTGGTGGATCAGTTTCATTGAAGAAAAATTCAAATTTTGCAGCTCAAAGAGAAGGAAAGAAGAATGATGCATTGGCTCTCAAGACCATTCTTAGTGGACTCTCAATCCCTATCAAAGAGAGCATGGGACAATGCACTTTCACCAAGGATCTATGGCTAAAGCTAGAGGAAGCATATCAAAACAAGAAAGAATATGTTGAAGACCACTCCATCAAGATCATTAAAGGTAAAGAATCTCCAAAAACTCTTGAATGCATGATTTATAAATGTGATCTTGGAAACATTTCAAATGAAGACAAAGAATCAATTGATGATGTTAGCACAAATGAAGATATTGAAGACATTTCAAATAAAAGAAAGGAATCATATGATAATGTTGCCAAAAAGGAAGATCTTGAAGATACTTAAAATAAAGGTAAAGAATCTCCAAAGGCTCTTGATTGCAATGATTCAAAATGTGATGATGTTAAATTTTTATCAAGTAAAGAAGATGATCTAGAAATATTTTGTGTAAAGTTTGATGATAGTTATCCCATGGAAAGAATAGAAGAAAATCTATTAGAACTTCAAAAATAAGTTGAAGAGTGTTTATATAGATATAGAAGTGATCATTTTTATACACACTATAACTATCTTTCAAATAACACTAAGATTTTTTTTAGGAGTCAAAGGAACATATTGAAGTTAAAGGGAATGATCAAAGAACAAGAAGAAAGAAATAAGACTCAATTGGAATAAAAGGAAGAAGAGATCACAAGACTAAAGATTGAAAAATAAGATATGAAGGAAGATGATGAGATTAGCAAAAGTTTTGAAACTATTGTCCATCTCAAGACCCAGGCTGAAGAAGCCAAAAGGGCAGAGGAACTATTGAAGGATCAAATAAATGAAAAGGAAGAGTCATGTCATAAGTTAGAAGCTGAAATTGTTGACCTTAGAAAGAAGGTAGAAAAGTCAAACAAATTCTTGAATAGCTCAAAAATCTTGGATGAGATCTTGGAAAGTCAAAGATCACCATATTATAAATCAGGTCTTGGATACAAAGGAGAATATACACATGTTGAAGCAAGAACCTCAAAGAAGCATGAGGTAAGTCCATCAAAGGATGAAGACAATGTTGAAAATCAACCACTTACACAAGGCAAGGAAATTTCAAAAGAACAAAGCAAGGAAGACATCAAGAAGCTATATTTGGGACACCAAAGCAAAGATATGAAAGCATTTTTCATGGACATTGTTATTCATGTAATGGATATGGTCACAAAGATTTTGAATGTAGATCTTATGAAAGGAGATATAATGGAAGATTTTATAACACCATGAGGTGTTGGAGATGTGATCAAGTAGGACACAGTTGTTCACTGTAACACCATTAGATGCTACAGTTGTAGTGGATTTGGCCACAAATCCCAAGAGTGATGGAAGAAAAGAAGAAAGTACATGATGATGACTTCAAATAGCATGGCTAGAAGAAGGAATGAAGTAAAAAAGGGATACATATTTGAACATATAGATGCTCAAAGCTCAAGTTCTGAGGAGCAGAGACATCTACAGAAGTGGGTGAAGAAGACAGAGCAGCTATATCAAATTGAAAGAATGAAAGTAAGTTCAAAAGTGTCAACTACGGAGGCATACGCAGGTGATAGTGGTATCATTCGCATACATATGAAAGCTGACCTTGTATAGGTCACGTACATGTGCGAGCTGTCTGTGCAGCAAGCCGCGTATTTGTGGAAAAGCCTTGGAGAAAGGAAATGCACATGGGTTCCCGCTTGATGTGATGGTATAACACTCTGTTGTAGAGTCTGACATTGTTTGTTGCAGGTTTTGACACTGTTTTTCTGCAAGTTTAAATGTTCATCTATTGTATTATGTAAAATAAAATATTGGGTGAATGGCACTAACCCATGAGTTTGGATTGATTCATTTTATGTTGAAGAACAATGTTGGTTATCACAATGAAGTTATGACACCTTGGTTATGTGATATATCTCAATGATGTATTGGAAGGTTACTTGTTGGAAATCTTGATGCATGCATTTAGCATATGGATGGGATAAACATTGGGACATGTGTTTGGTGAGTTGATGAGGTGATCATGTTGTACATCATTGTTGATCTATAGTTGATGCATGATTGGTATATTTCTAGTACATTGGTAGAGGCACCTACTAGCAGTTTGATTGGTGCATGTTTTATGGAGGATTTGGCATACATGTGTGAGGATTCATCATGTCTTGGTATTGTTGCATAATTGATGTACTCGCTTGGTACAAGTGGAAATACATGGCATATGCATGTTGGTATTAATTGATTAGCACAACAATTGGTATTTGTTTGATACTTGGTTCATGATGGAGACATATCATGAGTGATATGATACATTGTCTGGCATGTCGGTATATGCACATGGTTGGCATATTGGTAAATACATTGGTTGTAATATTGGTGGATTCACATAGTTGTCATATTGGTGGATTCACATGGTTGGCATATTGGTGGATGCACATGGTTGGCATATTGGTAGATGCACATGTTGCCATGTTGATAGAGGCATATGATTGATACATTCCATGGATGATATCTTTTGGCACATTGCATGATGTTGATGTACATAGGTTTTGTGCATGATGAGTACACATTCTTGTACATGATGTACTTGGTTGATAGTTTTCTCATGATTCTTTATTTCAGTGTTGGAATATCTTTTGCTTCATGATGCTTGGTGTGGCATGAGTTTGATGCATGAACAGGTCCAAGGATCGTTATATGGTATCATATTGTTCATATTGCAGAGAAGATAGGGGGAGACATACCATTAGGAGGATTCATTCTTCTTCCCATGATTCTAGGAGGAGATATTTATCATATGCATACCTAGAAAAGAGCCCTATATTTGAAGAAAGAGCACAAAAGCATAATTCCAGGGGGAGCAATCGTCACGAGGGGAGTATGTTCGATGTATCTTCAGAATTACATCAGAGTGATATCCCTTGTTCAAAAGGGGAGATATTATTCAAAGGAATATCAAAGGCATTCAGACAGGGGAAGCAGCCCCAAGAGGAGAATGGCCCTTTGCCATTGATGTCAAAGGGGGAGAGATATTCACATTGATGTGATTGATGATTATTGATTGGGAGAGATAGTCGCATTTGGGAGAGAAATTCACATTGACTATTGGTGTACAACATGCCTTATCTACATGTTGACGTCAATGATTTGTAATTGGTGTTGACATCAATGTTGGTATTTCCATCAATGCCAAAGGGGGAGATTTCTAGATCATGTTGTCAGTGATGCAAATGGTTTGATTGATTGATGTCATTGATTGATGTCAAAGGATTGATTGATTGATGATTGATGTAATGTAATATGTATTTTCCTTGATGAGAATGCATAGATGAATATGGATCAATGAGTTGTCATTGATATGATGAAGATGCATCAATGAGTTGTCATTGATACATGATGCATAGTTGATGTATATGATGCAGTGGTGGATTCATGTAGAAGATGACTCATTATTGTCTTATCATGATTGATAAGGCGCATAAATGGATGAACTCCAAATTGGTCCCCTTATGGTGAAATCCCTCATGGGAAGATGCTTTGGGGATTGAGTTATCCTAGAAGAATGGTTGGAGGATCCATTCTTGTATGTGTAATAATGAGATAAAGATCAATGAACTTTTTGGTGAAACTATCCTAGATGGATA
>ML801989.1:0-37199 GCA_009831015.1 Picea engelmannii
AAATATGCTTATGAACATTATGTCTGAATGGAGTAGTTATAACAAAATGAAAGCAAAGTCTTTTCAAAACATGAAGTCATTTCATCAACATCTGAATGAGAAGTCTCCATGTCTCCCTTGACAAATGTTGAAATGACCTCATCTATCTGAATGCAATATCTAGCTCAGTGTATCTCTCATATGTAGGAGCCTTTGAAAATAGATTTTTAATTTCCCAGAGAAGGTAGAAATCATGTATCATCACATCCATAATAGTTTTCCCTCTTATACTCTCAGCCATACCTTGGAAATTTCTCTCATGTTGTCTCTCTATGAACAAAATCTTTTTGTAACTTTCGCTTGATAGCAACCTTCCTTTGTCATTCAAGGCTGAAGGCAACCCCATCTTTACTAGGTTTTCAAATATATTTTTGAAACAATCAATGCTTTCTCTCACCATTAAGCATTTGTTATGAACAATTTGCAAGAAATTCCTTTTTGTAAAAATATTTCCGGCCTCCATAATCATTGTAGTTATGTCTTTCACACCTTTGTTTTTTAATGCTTCAATGGAATTCGAATTTAGGAACTTAATATTTTGGCTAGCAACCTATGGTTGTGTTCCTAATTCCTCAAAATATTTATTTATAACTTCACCTGCTTCATCTGTTAACAACATTTCATCATCAATTATCTTGAAATAATCCCATATATTTCCAACTTCATTTATGATTACATCCCATATGATGTGTCTATCCCCTACTATATAACATTTTCCAGGCAATTTTTTCTTCAACTGTTCGATGTTTGTAAGTATCTTAGCTTTTATATTTTCATATTCCATAATGACTTTATCCTTGTCCTTCATCTCCTCACCCTGTGATGCAACTATTCTGTTCAATTTTTCAATTTCATCTCCCATTAGATCCAAGTCTGCTAGTGCTTTTGACAATCCATCTGTTGGGTTTGTTGATGTTGTTGCACATGATGAAGTTGTTGAAATAATGTAACTGCAAAGAGTATTCTAATTATTATCGATGCATTATTCATTAGATTAATCCCCTATTGTGGTTTGATCATGTCAGGTATTGTAAATTACCAAATTCGCTTTTGCGGATTGGTCAAAACATAATTGTAATATGCAAAATAAGAAGTCGGCCCCATAATATATTAAAGGTGGTTATAACCACCCAAAAGAAGAAGTCAACCCTACCAGTGAAAAGACACCTCCATCCACACGTGCCAGAGTTTTATAAATAAGGAGGCTTGCACCTCATTTAAACACACACTCACTTGTTGATCAAGAGACAAGTTCGGAGATGCAGTTGAAGAGAGAGAGAGAGAGGTGCATTCTTGGGATAGGAATTTATGTATTTGTTTGAGTTACCTCTTGGCATTGTATTGGCTATCTATAATAAGGAAGTTTTGCTGGGTTTTCTCCCCCGTGAGGGTTTCCCACGATAAATGATGTGTCTCTTGTGATTGTGCATTTCTCAGTGATCCTATCTATGTTATTGTTATCTAGTGAAATGCAAAGAACTCTAATAATATCTTAAACCTTAACATGGTATCAGAGCTAAGCTAAACAGAGCATATTTCACAAGAGAAAGTGAAAAACGTCACTGTTGTCGTACATCCAAATTATGGATTTTTGTTGGAGAAGTATTTCAGCCCCAAAACCATCTAGAAAAGTGTGCCCTTCCTCAAGGATCACTTTTCCATCCTCAGCAAAAATTTTAAGTGGCTAGATCTCCCGGAAAGTGAAACCCTAGTTTTCATAAAGTACTAGAAGTACGAGAAAACCAGAGTACCAGAAGTACCAGAAAACCAGAAGCACCAGTCCAGAAATCCACAGATCAAGTTTGGAGGGGTAAAAGTTGGATTTTCTGAAATCCAAACACACTGGGCTACTCGCCTCAACCAAGCACACCTCCTTGTAAGTTCAGAATTTAATTTTGACCATTTTTATTTTTGGACATTTTCCTAGCTCCAGGTAAAAGATGTCTGCAAGCACTAAGATTGTTGACAAGCTGGAAGGTGTGAAAAAATTTCATTCCTGGAAGTATAGGATTGGTCTCATTCTTGAAGAGAATGACCTAGCAAGATTCTTCAAATAAGAAGTACTAGAACCCGTTGATGCTGCAGATAAAGCAAAGCACCAAAATGATACGATTGGGGCCAAAAGAATCATTGCAAATTCAATCAAAGATCACCTGATTCCTTATGTGTCATCAAAGAAGACTCCAAAATAAATGTTCGATTCCCTAAACAAACTATATGAAGGAAATAACATAAACTGGAAGATGAATATAAGAACTCAACTCAAGAATACAAGGATGCAGAGAGGAGAATCAATCCAAGAATATTTCTCCAGAATATTAGAATTCAAAGAATAGTTAGAAGCAATTGGAGATACCACAGACGAAGACAAACTCATAATGACAACCCTTAATGGTCTCACAAGACCTTGGTATGCATTCATCCAAACAGTTTGTGCCAGAACGAAGAAACTAAAGTTTGATGGTCTATAGGAAGAATGCATTAAAAAAGAATCAAGAGTAGCTAACCAAAAGGCTTTACTATCAAGAGATGAATATCAAGCCCTAGCTACTCACACTAATGGAGGAAGAAAGAAGTCTTACTTCCAGAAATAAACTCATAAAGAGTCTCACCCACAAAACAAATTCAGTCATAAAGAATCTCAACCAAAGAGATTCCAGAAGAAAGGACAACGAAAGTAAAGAGATTACTCATCTGTCCAATGCTACCATTGTGACAAGATGGGACATACTACGATACATTGTCCAGCTATATGAGAAGAATACAAGAGGAAAAATAAGAGGCACCATGCCCATGCAGTTGAAGATGAAGAGCCACCTGCAAAGATGTTAAGAGAACAAATTAAAGACTATGTCTTAATCTCGACCCTCTCATGATCGGTAACACCTGGAGAGGACACTTGGCTCATTGATAGTGGTGCTTCCAAGCACATGACAGGTCAAAGAGATATTCCCTCTTTCATTTCAGAAAATATTTTTTCTCAGAAAGTTACACTTGGAGATGATTACCAATATCCCATCAAGGGAGTGGGAGAATCAAACTACAATCTTAACTTATGGAATTCAATGAAGATGAAGGACATACTCTATGTACCAGGTTTGACAAAGAACCTACTCTCCATATAAGCTTTAGAAAATAAAGGCTTCATAGTTTCCTTTATAGATGAATAAGTCCTTATGTGGGATAAAGGAGAAACCATGAAAGAATCAATCGTCATTGGAAAAGAAGAAGGTGGCTTGTATAAGCTAAAGGGTCACTTAGAAACAACCATGACCCATGCCATTGAGAATCCATGTGAAATTTGGCATAGAAGATTAGCCCACATAAACTACAAGGCACTACCGTACGTATGCAAAGCAGTCACAGGTCTACCAGAACTCAAGGTTGACCATGAAGGCGTGTGCAATGGATGTGCACAAGGGAAGAACATCAAGAACCCTTTTCCGGAGAGAGAAAGCAAAGCAAAATGAGTCTTAGAACTCATTCATTCAGATGTGTGTGGCCCAATGCCATCATCCTCCATCATTGGGTATGTATACTATGTATCTTTTATTGATGATTATTCTCGTAAGACTTGGGTTTACTTTTTGAAATTAAAAGATGAAATGTTCAGTAAATTCAAGGAATTCAAATCCTTGATAGAGAATCTTTTTGAAAGAAAGATCAAGATACTCGGGTCAGATAATGGAGCAGAATACACCTCAAAAGAGTTTGTGAACTTCTACAAAGATGTCGGGATCAAGAGGGAGCTCACCACTCCCTATGATCCTCAACAAAACGGTGTAGCAGAAAGAAAGAACGATAATGGAAGCAATGAAGACCATGATCCATGATCAAGATCTTCCAATGTGATTATGGGAAGAAGCAGCAATAACAATAGTATATGTACAAAACCAATTGTCCCATACTGCACTTGGTTTCAAGACCCCGAAAGAGATGTTCACCAGAAATAAGCCAAAGGTAAGCCATCTCAAAATATTTGGTTGCCTAGTATTTGTACATATTCCGAAAGAGAAGAGAAACAAGTTGGACCCCTCAGGAAAGAAGAGAATATTTGTGGGATATTGTGAGGCCTCCAAGGGCTTCATGATTTATATATCAGGTCACCATCACAATGAGATCAGCAGGGATGTGACCTTTGATGAAGATGCAACGCTCAAGAAATCAAGAAGATGTCAGCTTGAAGAAGTATATGAAGAAGAACCTGTAGCTCCCAGAGTTGCAGAATCAGTGAGGGAGGTTCCCAGAGTTGCATAACTAGTGAGCGAAGACATAGATTCCCCTGATGAGGAAATTCTAGAAGATCATGACATAGTAGAATTTCAAGAACCTCCTTAAATGACGATCTCCCATAAGAGAAAACTTGCTTGGGCTAGGGAGCTTATTCAAGATGGAGAGAAGTATGGTGTTCCCAAAGGAACCACAAGATAGGTGAAGAGACCTAAGCCATTCTCCAGTAATATGGCTTTGATGTGTGACCTCCTAGAGAAGGAACCTACCTGCTTTAAAGAAGCCATTCAGAAGAAATAATGGGTAGATGCCATGAAAAAAGAATACCAATCCATAATAAAGAATGATGTATGGGAAATAGTTCCCAGACCGAAGAGAAAGGATGTGGTATCTTCCAAATGGCTCTTCAAAATAAAACATGTTGTTGATGGAAGTTTTGAGAAGTATAAAGAAAGGTTTGTCGCTTGTGGATTTTCTCAAAAGGAAGGCATTGAATATGAAGAGACATTCGCTCATGTATCCAGATACACTTCGATTAGAACCATCATATCCCTTGCAGCTAAGATGAAGTGGAAGTTACACCAGATGGACGTAAAGATATCTTTCCAAATAGTGTCATCGAAGAAGAAGTATATATAGAACAACCTCAAGGATTTGAAGTTGAAGACATGAAGACTCATGTCTGCAAGTTGAAGAAGGATCTATACGGGTTGAAGCAAGTTCCTAGAGCTTGGTATCGTAGGATAGACAATTTTCTGACGAGCTTGAGCTTTACCAAGAGTAAAGAAGATTATAACCTCTACTTCAAGGTTATGAATGATGAGCCAGTGATATTTCGGTTGTATGTGGCTGACTTATTCTTAACTGGAGAAGAAAAACTCATCACCGAATGTAAGAAGAAGATCGCTTCAGAATTTGAGATGAAAGACCTTGGCTTAATGCATTATTTCTTAGGTCTTGAGGTATGGCAGAGCCCAGAGAGAATCTTCCTTAACCAAGGGAAGTATGTAGTCGAAATCCTGAAGAGATTCGACATGTTAGAGTGCAAGTCCATGAATACACCCATGGAAGCGAAGCTGAAGCTACTGGTCAACACTTCGTCAGAATTGATTGATTGCACGTTGTATAGAGAGATCATTGGATCGTTGATGTACATGACGAACACCAGACTAGATATTTTTTTTGTCGTGAACACCTTGAGTCAGTTTCTGGTAGAACCCAAACATGTTCACCTAGCCGTTGCAAAACATGTGATGAGGTACCTTAAGGGTACATTAGATTGTGGTCTCAGTTATGATGGAGATCATGATTTCACACTGAGTGGGTACACTGACTCAGATTGGGATGGAAGTGTCTCTGACAGGAAGAGCACTTCAAGATGTTGTTTTAGTTTTGGATCAGCCATGATCTCATGGAAGAGTAGGAAGCAATCCAACATTGTTCTCAGTACAACGAAAGGAGAGTACATTGCCGCATGTTCTGCCAGTTGTGAAGCTATATGGCTTCAAAAGTTGTTGACAGGTCTATTCGACCTAGAGATGGAAGCACCCACGATCCTATGTGACAACCAAAGCTGCATAAAGATGACAGAGAATCATGTATTTCATGACAAGTCGAAACACATAGAGATCCAATACCATTACATCTGTGACATGGTGTAGAGAGGAGCCATAAAGCTCCAATACATTAGCATGGATGAACAAGTTATCGATGTGTTGACCAAGCCTCTATCTCGTGTAAAGTTTGAGCACTTTCAAGATAAGCTCGGTATAGTCCGAAAGGACCTCCCTCAAAAGGGAGAGTAGCACTGTGTCGAGATGTTAGCCTAGTGTTGTGCTTCCAGCTTAATTGTTATGTTGAGATGCCAGTCGAGTGTTGTGCTTCCAACTTAATTGTTTTGTCGAGATGCTAGCCTAGTGCTGTGTTTCCAGCTTAATTGTTGTGTTGAGATGTCAGTCGAGTGTTGTGCTGTCAGCTTAATTGTTGTGCTGAGATTTCATCATAATTGTTGATTCCATCTTAATTGTTGTGTTGTGATTCCAACTTAATTTTTGTGTAGTGTACTAGCCTCGTGCTGTGATGATGATGTATTAATTTTATATTAATCCATATTGATGCAGATGATGATTTCATTCCATTGAGAATGACGATGTTGTCGATGAGAAAAACTTCCAATGATTTATAGATATGCCAGTCAGTGTTCCAAGATGTTGTTGATGATGTTGTCCTCTCACTCCCCTGATGTTGTTGATGATGTTGTCCTCTTTCTCGCATGATGTTGTTGTAGAATACCCTTCTTGTTAAGGGCGAGTGTTGAAATAATGTAATTGCAAAGAGTATTCTAATTATTATTGATGTATTATTCATTAGATCAATCCCCTATAGCGGATTGATCATGTTGGGTATTGTAAATGACCAAATCCTCTTTTGCGGATTGGTCAAAACATAATTGTAATAGGCAGAATAAGAAGTCGGCCCCAGAATATATTAAAGGTGGTTATAACCACCCAGAAGAAGAAGTCAGCCCTGCCAGTGAAAAGACACCTCCGTCCACACGTTCCAGAGTTGTATAAATAAGGAGGCTAGTGCCTCATTTAGACACACACTCACTTGTTCATCAAGAGACAAGTTCAGAGATGCACTTGGAGAGAGAGAGAGAGAGAGAGGCACATTCTTGGGAGAGGACTTTATGTATTTGTTTGAGTTATCTCTTGGCATTATGTTGGCTATCTATAATAAGGAAGTTTTGTTGGGTTTTCTCCCCCATGAGGGTTTCCGAGGATAAATGATGTGTCTCTTGTGATTGTGTATTTCTCAATGATCCTATCTATGTTATTGTTATTTAGTGAAATGCAAAGAAATCTAATAATAGCTTAAACCTTAACAAAAGTACATCATTTCTTCAAAATTTCAATCTGATTTCGCTGCAACTCCATCTCTTCTTCCATTTGCACCATTTTATTCATGAGTTGATCCTTTTCTACTTGGATAGCGTGCAAGTATGGAGTCTCGATGTGTTCGATTCCAAGGATATTAAACCTAATTTTTAGTGCATGTATCTTTGTTTCTTTAGTTTTCACCAAGGCTTCCAAACATGCCACGTCCTTTGGATTGACTCCCAAGTCCATAACCCATTGTTCTAATTCCTCCACTCTTATTTCTCTACTTCTATTTGCTAACTTCTCATTTTTTCCAACTTCTCATTTTTATGGTGGTTTCTAAGCTTCTCATTTATAACTTGCAACTTCTTTATTCCCAAATTGATAATAATCACATCTCTATTCAACATTTCTCGAGTTTGCCTATGCAAATCCATTTGGATATATCCAATGGATGCACTCCATTGAGATCAATAGAAACCTTTGTCACTTTCTTTGAACTGGTTTTGGAAATAATGTTCTACCTCATCTTTGAACTGATTTTTTTTTTATATCCGTGAATTGATTAAAAAATCAATCTTCTAAATTGTTTCATTCTAAACCTATGTATTGTTGAGACTCTTTGATGATAACACTTCCACAAGTACACTAAGTTCTCTCATGATAATAAATTAAAATAAAATAATAATAAAATAAAATAAAATTAATAATATCCAACAAGAAAGTGATTGAAATGAGCTTTCTTTATTGTGATATGCACTACAACTTCCAGCAACACGGAAAAGTCAAAAAGGTCTAATGTTTAGAGTTGTCCCACTACAACTTCCAGCAACCCCGTAGGGACCGCCAACTAACTTATAGCGACGCAATACGGACTGTCACCCTACTAGTTAGGGCAAGTTTGCCATAAGACTACATGACAAGCCGAAATATCGTTGAGGCATTAACTACAGAATTTAAAGAGAAGCTCAACTGTTACAGATTTCAGATAAAAACATCATCACATTTGTACAGGTATAAGCGCTAAATACCATACACACGAATTCTTCACTGATTGGACGAATGCATTTAATGGCTATATCTTCATCTCTGCCCGGGTACCGCCTATATATAATTCTTCAAACGTCTCACCTCTTACCACACTCGCAGTTTTTTTTTCTCTGCTCTTACCAAGGCTTCGGCTTTTAAAGATGGCGCAATCTGTGAGCATGGAGATAGATTTGAAGGTTCCTGCTCAGAAAGCCTGGGATGCCATTCGGGATTCCGCAAGCTTATTTCCGAAGATAATGCCCTCTCGTTTCAAAAGAATTGAAGTCATCGGAGATGGCAACGTTGGCACCATCTAGCGTATCTGTTAAAAGGAAAATACCTAATTACATCCTTAACTAGTTAGCTAGTTTACCGTTATAGGAATTGGTAAGTAACTCCCTAACATCTTGTAACCATATTGTATAACTATACATGTTCATATTAATAGAATACACATCAATAATGTAGTGTGTTGCATCAACTCTATCTCTGTTTAATCTTTTCATGGTATCAAAGCGGATCTAAGTCTCACTCCATCACTGGAAGACCCAGGATCCAGGGTATGTGGAAGACCCAGGATCCAGGGTATGTGACAATTGAGATTACCTTGAAAGCAATGCTCCTCATTGTGGGATAAGATCGGTCAAAACTGCAATAGAGCCGAGCCGTCCTAGTGTATGGAAGCAGTAGAGTCGAGTCGAGCCGTCCTAGTGTATGGAAGCAAGGAAGACCGCGTGCAAGAATCGACGGAGATTTTATTCGATGCCTGTGGAGACAAACACCTATGGAGACTCACAGCGGAAGATTATAGTAACCTGTGTGAAGGACTCGCCCGCAATTGTTGCTATGGAGAAGCTCAGCCGCGAACCAGAATAAAAATAAGTATTTATTATAATTTTATTATAAGTTTTAAAATGCTCTGTGACACGGATGTGTCAAGCCAAAGAAGAGAACGTGAGTTTTATTTTAAGTTTCCGGTATCATAAAGAAATTAAAAAATAAAGTGTTTTATTTGAATTAGTTTAATTTTTTAAAGGAGGCCACATAAAAAGAAAGGCTAGAAAGAATTTGTCATTAAGCAAGATCATGGCCACTTAAGAAGAAGAACTATAAGAAATTTAGAAGAAAAAGACCGATAAGAAACTCATAATGGAATGGATATGTGATATTGAATTGCAGTGGACATATATGGAGTGTCACATGTAAATGTTATGGTTGGAATTTGGTAATATGAGAACATATTTGTGTCTTGGAAGAATGTATTGAATCTTATTGAGTCTAGCTAACTCAATATTCGTATAGTTATTTTGTTAGAATTAACTACTCTAACAAATGACAAGAGATTATGGAAATCCAAGACGAAGGTAAATTCAAGAGGAAAATACATGGTGATGAGATTTATTTTGGCATTTATTCAAAAAGTTACAAAAAAGTGAATTAAGTTCAGTGAATTAAAGAAGTAGATTATGGAGAAGAGGCCACAAGAATCGTTATTGCCTCTTCTATTGTTGAAGAGCAAGAATCGTTGATGCTGGATTGCCTCTTCTATTGTTGAAGAGCAAGAATCGTTGACACTGAGTCATTTTATGGACAATGTTTCTGCATTATTGAGCACTAAAAACTACATGAAGAAAGTCACAAAGAAGAAAGAAGAAGAAAGTCGCAAAGAAGAAAGATGGGTAGAGACATGCAACAAAATACTGTTAAATTTTTTGGTTTTTTCATTCATCAGCAAATACATAAGAAATGAATTGTTGTAATTTGAGGGGTGCGTGTTTGGTTGTACCCGACACTCCAGTAAATTTTTTCGTTTAAGTATTTTGGTCCCATTTGGAAGAAGTTGTGAGCTTTGCTATAGGAAAGCTTTGTTCCCCATGTTTAATAAGACCTGATTGAATTAGGCCTACATAGGTCAATATGTGATGAAGCGCTGGCCATGATACATCACAACTATCCTTGGTTTCGAGCAGGTTGAGGCGCTGGCCAAAAGGAATGTGGTATTAAATCCACTTTGGTAAAGGAATGTGGTATGAAGTCCACTTTGGTAGATACAAAGGTGTCTACTCGTAACTTTGGTAAAGGAATGTGGTATGAAGTCCACTTTGGTAGATACAAGGGTGTCTACTAGTATGCTAACTTGATGACTGTATTGGAGAATTTGAATCTTCAATTAATAGGGGAAATGTGAGATATTAATCTTAGAGGACCAAGTTTTGTTTTAGGGGGGAGTGTAAAGTCTATTGTCTATTGCATTATTGCATTGGACGCTGGTGATATTGCATTGGACACTGGTGATAGGCATTATTACATTGGACGCTGGTGAAAGTGATAGTTTTTCCCAGATGTAATTAAAGGGGTGTGTTAAGGAAAATACCTAATTACATCCTTAACTAGTTAATTAGTTAGTTTACCGTTATAGGAGTTGGTAAGTAACTTTGTAACGTCTTGTAACCATATTGTGTAACTATACATGCTCATATTAATAGAATACACATCAATAGTGTAGTTTGTTGCATCAACTCTATCTTTGCTTAATCTTTTTAGTATCAAGTACAGAGAAGGTATGAAACAAACATGATTTCCATAAATCTTTATTGTGACCGTTGGCTGAGTATTCAAGTTTAGGTTCATGCAATTAGCTAAGGTTTCAAAATCAGTTTGGATGCAAAGTGTTTTAGTTTTAAATTTTTTGGTTAGAAATATTAGGCGCAGCCTAAGTGTGAGTGTGGTAAGAGCTGTTATTAGTTTAGTGATGTTTTACAATGAAGAAATACATGTTAGTAACCATTAAACTCACCTAAGTTATACTAACACAGCGACGTGATTGTGGTTGATGAACGTCTCAAAAGCTTATTTTATTTACAAACCCTAATTAGAGTTATCTTAGAGTTTTGAGTTTTGGCCGGGACAAAAAACAATTCTGGATCCATGAAAGAGGCTTTTAATGGCCTGCTTTGCAGGCTATTTAACTCTGCCCATTTGAAGAATTGTGCCATCTTCAATAGGTGTAAGCCTTTAGGCTTAAGATTTATAAAATTTATAGTTATACATAATTTATAGTTTAGTTAATACTAATGTGTTTTTGTTTCCTTTTTTTTAATCGTTTAAGTACATATTAGATGAGAAGTTGGATCTATGTTGTATATCTTTTCGAGTATTTGTAGTGAAGGGAAAGAATATGTTACAGGAATGTAAAAGAAAAAAACACATTATTCGGTGCAGGAATGAAATCGGCGACCCATGAATCCGAGAGAATTGAAGCGTTAGATGAAACAAACATGACCGTTACTTACAATGTGATAGAGGGTGAGGTTCTGAGCGTATTCAAGGTCTTCAAGCCGACCATTAAACTACTTCCAGGAGCTGATGCCAATTCTTGCAGGCTAAGTTGGACAGCTGAGTTTGAGCCAGCGGGCAACACAATTCCCCCATCAAAACCGATTAAGGAAGCAACAACCAACATATTTAAGGCCGTGGAAGGATATCTTCTGACGACAGCTTGAGTATAAGAAGATGGACGAAACTATATCTAGTATAATAGAATAATGAATCCAAGTATTGTTTGCGAGAGCCTTGTCTTGTTCAATCTGTTAGTAACAATTGTGGTATCGGGGTTTCAAGGGGTAAGAGAACCGAGACCTTTCGAGTCTCGAAATACCGACGGGGACCCTAGCAGTTGACCTTGGTAGGACACGCGTTAGACGTCAAAAGGAGAGTTGGGGTTTCAGTTCATTGGAGGATTGGAGTTTTTGGAGGCAAGAAACTCTTGCATGAATAAATCACGATACGCGATTTCCCGACTGGATCAGAGTCGTCCGTCAGCAGAGACACGTGGCGAGAGATCCCGCAGAGTCGGAGATCGGGGAACGGAAAGTCCTGTGCACATGACAACGGGAATCGTGATATCCCGATACGCGATTTCCCGACGGAGCTAAGGACCGTAGTGGGGGACAGGTGTCTGAAGGTCAATCCTTGTAGGAAGACAGCGCCAAGTGGCATCGGCTATCGCGAGTCCGGAGGATGCGTGCTCATTAGCATCGCAAATCGCGAAATCCCGATGGAGAATATAGTAGAGGGCATATGGTAGTGGTCACTTGGACCAGGGCCTAGTCGGAGGGATAGCACGGAAGGCACATCAGCAATCGGAGAATCGGTGATCGGGGCTCGGGCGTTTTAGTCAAAGCTAAACGCTCAGGAAATGGTGGTTTTTCTATTTTAGCAGCATTGTTAGAGGATGATTGTACCTCTTCAGGTACATCATGCTCTTTTGTTTCCTCTTTATCAGAAGAGGTAACATCAGCTATGGTAGGTTCTACTATTCTCCTAGATCATAAATGAATATCGTTGCATTGCGTAGGGAGAAGAGAAAGTGTAGGATGGTTGTGAATATCAATGCATTGCGCAACTTTATTATTGGGGTTAGGGTTAGGTTGTATAGGTAGTTGGGGTCTCATTATTTGATTGTTTGGTGGAGTACCTGATGGTAAGGAGAGTGGTTGTAGAAATTGTGATTGAGGTAATTGATTTGGGAAGGGGAGTTGTTGTCCTCTCCAATTTGGATTCCATTGGTTTTGATATGGTTGTTGTTGTTGTGGAGGCCAAGGAGTCCACATTGATGGATCAACAAAGGGTGGGTTATTTATTGCATGGGTGGGTAATTCATCTAATTAGGGTATTGCATTTGATTATAGGGGGGGGTAACTTATTTGATTGAAATAAGGATAATTATTCCAACGATTAGAAGATGTAAATGGCATGTTAGGATTCATACCTTGTCCCCGTGGTTGCCATTGCCTTCTCTGTGTCAATAGATAGACAGCTTCAACTTCTTTGTCCGTTGGTTGTAATGCTGCCTTGATCCCTGGTAAAGATGGACATTGTTGAGTTTCATGATCTTTATCACAGATGGTGCAGATTGGATTTTTGTCCAATGGACATTCTCTTCGTGGGTGCTTGTCTCTACATTGAGAACAAAAGATGGACAGGGTTGCTTCTGCTTCTGCTTGCTTCTTTTGAATCTGCAGGGTGTCAATTTGTGAGGCAAAAGAGATTAACATTTCAATTTTAAAACCTTCAAGTAAATTACCTATCTCGGCTCTTGTTGCTCCCCCACTGGCTGATTTTTGGACTCTTGAAAATGTGGTGTCCCTGCTGTTTATTCTATTTCTTGAAGCTCCTCTTGAACATATTTTGCATAAATTAACAATTTCATCATATGATTCCTTAGATATGTCCCCTTTTCCAAGCATATTCAACATATCTAGACAGTCATCCCTTACTCCTTTTAATAATATAGTTTTGAGAATATCTTTACTTACATTGGGGTGACTGGATCTTTGTAGATTATACTGTAGCCTTTCTACAAAGTCCTCCAGATTTTCATCCTCCTTCTGCATCATCTTAAATAGCTCCTCCCTCTTTTCTCTTGTTTGGCAATAGTCCTGGTATTTATTCAGGAATTTCTATTTCATTTGGTCCCATGTTGTGATTACATGGCCTCCAAGACTCATGAACCATCTTAGTGCATTTCCTTTTAGTGTTGCTGGAAATAGCTTTAATTTTTTAGCATTGGAAACGTAATCATAACTTCTGCATAATATATCAAACTCAAAAAGGAATTCATCAGGATCTTCTGAAGACAAACCATGAAAATTAGGTAGTCCTGAGAGTGGAATGTTCTTCATGGGGGCTACTCCTCTAGGAAGATCACCAATAGGAAATCCTAATGTGGAGAAAGAGTTTTCATCATTTACCTCTCCTTCAGGACCTGTCTGTTCTTCGTGATGCAATTCTTCATTGTACTCATCCATGTTTTCTTCTGTCTGCTCCCCTGTCGTGCTTGCTCTGTCCTCAATATTTCCTGCTGGTTTTTGGACTGTCTTAAGACTCCAAACTTCTTTCCCTAATTCAATGTTTGCTTGAAATGAAGGCTGGGATTTTTGTTTCCGAAGGTTTGGTCGTTGAGCAGCAGATTCAGACTTTGATATAATATCGTCAATATAAGTCTTTCTTCCTCCTTTTCCTCTTCCCCTGCCACCTGTAGGGTCAGTGTCTTTGGGGTCTCCGTGTCCTCTCATGCAATCTTTGTATCTGAAAAATCATAAGTGCTTTAGAAATCTAATTACCTTTCCCCGGCAACGATGCCAAAATGTTGGTCACTATAATTGCTTATTTAATCTAAACAATCAAGTGCTACATAAATTGTCAACCTAGGGAAGTCTGTTTATTTCAAAGGTAACCACACACTATATATGCTCAATCTCAAAAGCAACCTAGAGTTGTAGTAAAAACTATATTAATCACACTTTTCTTGAATAAACTGAAGTTCTGACTTGAATTATAGGAAAGAAACCTACCTATTGCAGAGCTTAAAGAAATGATTAATTTGAAGAATCTTGGATTACATTAAAATAACAACAAGATGCTGCAACAGGAAAGACCAACTATTCTATAACCAAAGAATAGGACCCTAATTCCCAAGAAGGAATCTTCAGCACCTGTTTCCTGATCATCACACTTCATGAACTCGTTGCTTGGCTAAAACAATTAGCACACGTTGAAGACTAACTAATTCTTAACAGAGAACATGACCCTAATTCCTAAGCAGGAACCTTCAGTACCAATCTCTGATTAGCACACTCATGAGAATAATTGAAGGCTAACTATCTCTAACAGAGAGCAGGACCCTAATTCCCAAGCAGGAACCTTCAGCACCAGTCTCTGATTAGCACAATAACTGAAGGCTAACTATTTCTAACAGAGAATAGGACCCTAATTCCCAAGAAGGAATCTTCAGCACCAGTCTCTGATTACCCAGCTTTCATAAATTCATCTCATAGGATTGCTAACTAAAATGATTAACAGTTACCCAAGCATGAATCACATGAAAACAATGTAACGTTCAGTAAAGCAGATTTTTCAGCAAGACAGAGTTCAGTAAAGTAGTGTTTCAGCAAAGAAGAATTCATTAAAGTAGTGCTTCAGGAAAACATAATTCATTAAAGTAGTGTTTCTGCAAAACATAAATTAATCAAGGCATAAATAGAGATCACACTAACACACTATAAAACTAACGGGTGAATCTTGTGAAGAAGGTGGACCCTCCCTTCTCACAAGATTCCCCTGAAATGAAAAGGCTAGAAAGAAATGCTCAGAACAGTCTTTTATTCATCTATCAATGTATCATATTAGAATATGAAATGAAGTGTGTCCTTCTTTGTATACCCTTCTTAGTACCAGAACAAAAAGATGATCTCGAATGGTGATTTCCTCTTATTTAAAGAGGAAAATCCCTTCGATACAATTGATCAACAAATTACAGGTTTATATCTGAGTCATATTCTTAGTCAGATCAACTTTCTAAACTGGAATAGGATATCCTAGTCTCCCGAAACAAAATTCTATTACAAGTGCTGAGTGAGGTGTTGTTGTTGCGGCTGGAGTAACAACTTCTTTAATTGTTTCTTGTTACTGTTGTTGTATGTTGCTTCGGGATCGCAAATTGCGAACTGTTTCAGCCATGGGATTTGCATTTTGATTGTTTCAGCACTTCTCAGGCAGTAGCGATGGTTGATGCTTGGCTCACGGTGTAGCTGTTGTAGTCAATCTGTGTGAGTTGTTGTTCAACATCGTTGACCACGGACTGTGTAACAGCTTCCTCTGTGTTTCAGCATCGTTGACCATGGACTGTGTAATATCTTCTTCTGTGTTTCAACATCGTCGACCACGGACTGTGTAACAGTTTCTGTGTTTCAGCATCGTCGACCACAAACTGTGTAATAGCTTCTGTGTTTCAGCATCGTCGACCACGGACTGTGTAACAACTTCTTCTGTGTTTCAGCTTCGTTGACCATGGACTGTGTAATAGCTTCTGTGTTTCAGCATCGTCGACCACGAACTGTGTAACAACTTCTGTGTTTCAGCATCATTGACCACAGACTGTGTAACAACTTCTGTGAGTTGTTGTTTTAACAACAGGCCTCAATGCTAATCTGCAGTTTGAACTGTTTCAGCACTTATACATTTCTAATCAATGGTTAAGTACGAGAGTGATGTAAAATTATACACAAAATAGATTAAACATATAGTAAAGAGAAGAGACGTTGTATACCTTTGGAAAGATAGGATAAAGTGATAATATGCGTTTAAATGTGAGTGAAACAAGAGTGTAATAGTGGCAAAAAGTATGGGCAAAAAAGTACATTGTGTGGTCCTAACACTCTTGAGGAGCCTTCCTAGAATATTACAAGAATCAAGAAAACAAGACGATTCTCGGTGGAGCAAACACATGCCCTAGACTTAATCATTTGTATGTACGCCAACTATGACATGTAAGTATACACATACATCCATTATTTCCAGTCTAAAACACCAGGCAATCATTCCACACAGAAATCATTATGGGCATATAAACATGAGCATGTATTCATGATATACAATTGAAAATACAAGGCATAAAATACTTATTAGAAACACCAGGTGCAACGCAATTGCTGGGAGGGGTTCTCATTTCAACCCAACCGTAGGCTCAGTGACTCCAAATGGATTTACCACTGGCCACCCCCGAGCTAGACCACGATGCTTTGAGATTCATTCGCCCACTTCTAGCTCAATGAATGTCAAGGACGAAGGTTACTCTTGTTCCCCTGATACAGAAAAATAATCCTAGGTGAAGGTTACTCTCCTTCTCCTATATTCAGAACTCCCTATGTTTCCATAGTTTTGCCAGTTCTCTTCCACGATCTCTGTTGCACGCACTCTCCTCTCTACCCCCTTAACACACTTCCTCTCTTGCCTTTTTTCTGCAAGATTGCGTGTGGCGCGAATTTCCCTCGTCCGTGGTCAGCTCTGGGAGATTTTACAAATGGGCAGCTCACCCCCATCCCTTCATTAACTCATGAGGAGCCTCCCCACCTACAAATCTGAAAAGAAATCCATTCCAGGGTCAGAGATTTGCTTTGGTCTTTGAGCAAGTAAAAACCAGTATGGTACTGGCTCGGTAGAAGTTAACGCAACCATTCCAGGTCCCTTCTGTTAGCGATATTTCTTGTCTTGGGGTTAGGTGTACCCAGGTCTGCAGTTTGCATGGGAAGCACCTGAGCGTAACACAAGAGAATCTTATTTTTTGGCAGCAAGTCAAGCGAGCGGGCAAAGTTTTTCCATCGGTGGCCGAGATCCATCCATGGAAGCGGATCGACGACCATCAGGTTTTTGGGGCTCACCAGTTGCCCGGGGTTTAGCAAGGGGAAGCGCCATGGGTCAAAGCGAATCTAGACCATCCGATCTCATTGGGACAGGTGGCAAGCTTGTTGGCATATCACAGATCAGGGTTTCGAGGAGCAGACACCGCTCGTTTCGTGCATTTCGAAACCCCGAACCCTGAATTTTCGATAGCACCCAAGATCAGGCCCATGGCTCTGGTGCCTGGTCGTAAGAGAACAGGCCTAGAGGAGGGGTGCTTATGTTTGTCATTTTTCCACTTAGGCCCCAAAGCGTTGAGCTAAATCTCAGAAGGAAGGCATTGTGATGCTCCAGATGCCGATTCGACGTGAGCTAAATCCCAGTACCTGTTGGAGATTAATGAAGAAAAGAGAGGGTGGTTCAAACCTCACCTCACTCATTTATTGCAGAGTATGGAGGTCCCTACCGAAATTCTGCCCGGGAGGGTCCCCTATACCATTTCTCCTCAGGGAAGCCATGCCTAGTCTTCAACTCACCAAAAGAACCTGCACATGCCAAGTCAACATTCAAAGGGTTCAACTACCTCTGGCGCGGACCATGCCGAATTAAGGTAGTGTATGACAGAGCAATGCAGGCCAGATTTGATTGAGGCGACACCATCCATTGAAAGTTTTGAGATGCCTCTACTGGGTGAAAGGAAGGGAAGAGTATATGTAGGCATTTTTTCCATTTTGTAATGATCGATGGTAGAGCAGAGCTCCCGATTATAAAGTTTTAGCACAGACTCTAGTTCTCTGGTTATGCAGCTGCATATGAGATTTCTTGCTTTATGACAGACAATCTTTCTTACTTCATCTAGTTTTCGTCTCATGCTAAGAGAGTTCATGAACGAATGATTCGTGCGGATCATTGCAATTATGTCATGATAAAGGATTTATTTATTCATTATTGTATTCTCTGGTTTTCTGTGTTTGAGCACAAGAAGATCTTGTGTTTGGATGACTTCTTCTACAGTCTGTTAGAAACCTGATGTTTACCACAGACCTTCGCATCTCCCTGATATAAGTCTTCCCCCTACTCACCCTTACTACACCTCACTGTCTGAAGTTCATGCAAGACCTCACCTGCCCATGCATTCTTGGCCTAGTTTTAGAGTTAGAGCTACATCGTCTTGAGTTAACCTCCATTTGATCACCTCATTAAACCATCATGACATAAAGCTGATGAGCGTCAGGCTCTGGTCTTACTAGCAATCCAGGAGTGACTTCTGTCGCCAACATTTCTAGCACCATTGCCAGGGACAAAGTTGAAAATTTTCCCTAGCATTGAACGACATTGAGCCTCTGATTCTGAAGGTGCATCAAGTATCAGAGCCTTTTAAAGATTGCTACTATGCACTTGGCGACTCCATTGTGATGACTCCACTATGAAGAACCTGCCGTGTTAATTGTGGCTTTCAGAGGCAAACACATGTGGTCCAATCCTTAGCTACCTCTAGCTACACTTGATGTTGATCAGGAGGTAGTTTGAGGGAAAGGAAAGGCCTCTAAAGGAGAACCTGCCGCTGAACCAGGTAATCCATCATCGCCTTTTGTAGTAAATATGTTTTCTCTGCCTCAGTTTCCTGGTAGACCGCCTTCTGAAGTTTCTTGTTTCCTAAATTTTGGGAGTGTTCCTGTTGAGGTTCCCTCCCCTGGTCTGGGACTGGAGGGAGAAATCCTTGTCACTCCCATCTCCCTTGAAGCTGTACCTTGGCATAGACCCAGAAACACGGAAGATTTCCCTACTCCTAGCTTTGCCAATTCTGCACAAAGAGAAACATCTATCGGCTTAAGCTCGCTATCCTTTTCACTAAATCCCATGTTGTTTCCCACTCCCATTAAGAACTCATCCCTAGTATCCACGTTCCGAGTTCCTTCTCCTCTGAGTTCCCCTTTACATAATATCCATATGGCCAGAGAAAATCCCCCTATGAATGCAATGGAGGCCATCATAGCCACTAGGTATGCTCCTCTTGTCTTACCACAACTTCTCAATGCCCTCCCACCAGATGGATACCTAAAGCAGCTGCCTAAGTTTACAGGCGAGGGGGACATAGCTGCTGAAGAACACCTAGCAACCTTTTACACTTTCGCGGATGATAATGTTATCATGCACGCAGACGTATGGATGAGAATTTTTGTCCATAGTCTCCAAGGAGAGGCTAGAAAATGGTTCAAGGCCCTGCCTTCTGGATCTATTGATGGGATCGAAGCTTTAGATAGTACATTTTTGAGACAGTGGGGAGATAAAAAAGATTTCATGTGTTACATGACAGAGTTTGGGTCGTTGAAGAGAAAGGAAGGAGAGTATGTCTCCAACTTCTCTAAGATATTTAATAAAATGTACAACAAAATCCCCGCTGAGATAAAACCCTTCGAATCCTCTGCAAAGATCACTTACTCCAGTGCTTTTGATCCTGATTTCTGGCTACTGCTAAGGGAGAGAAGAGCTGCTATGCTGGCCCACATGCAGGATGCGTCCATGGAGGTAGAATCTAACATATTGGCTGTCAATCGACTCAGGAACGCAGGTGATAGAAATACGTCCAAGAATAGGCCCGAAGCTTCCTCATCCAGTTCCTCTCCCCTGCCCCATCAGATGGATGAGACAGCTAGAGCACTGAAATTTCTTTCTGCCAGGATGGAAAGGTGGGAATTAGAGGGGAAGCCCACGTACAGAAATCCCCAGAACACTGATAATAGAGGTTTCAGACGACCTACTGACAATATGCCTCAGGTTTTCCCAAGGGAACGAAGGGGAAAAGACAGAGAAGATCAAAGGGTTCAAACCCCCCTCCAAAAAAACCTAGTTGATCATGAGGAAAGAGAGGAGATAGACGAGTTTGGCCCTAAAATTCACTGTATTGAAGAAACTCCCCCTTTTCCCCATTTGACGCAGTTCGAATATGAAGAATCCCCGATGAGCGCTCAAATTCATGAGTTGGGGAAAGAACAAAGGACCGGTCACACTTCAAACAGATATAATCTCAAGTCGAGAAGGAAAGAAGGAGACTTTGACAGCCCAGACTAGCCCCTCATAGCAGAAAGACCTACTAGATTTGCAGCAGCTGCTACTAAAGATAAAAGAGATCAGAGCGCTTTGCCAGCAGTCAAAGAACTCATCACCGAGGCAAGGGAATCTCCTAAGCCCATTCCATCCTTTAATTTTGAACATGAAATTCAAAAGATCAGGATCCCCGTCCCCCTCTCAGAGCTAGTTAAAAACGAAGATTTTAAAAGATCCCTCTCCAAGCTGCTACAATCTGAGTCCCCCCAGCCCCCCTCTGACTTAGTAAACCTTCGAGTTGAGAAGCCAACCATCATCTTAGGCCCCATGGTAGAAGAAAAAGATGACTCATCCCCCCCCTTCTACACATCCCTGAACATACATGATAAAGTGCTGCATAATTGCCTCATGGATTCAGGGGCTTCCCATAACCTTATGCCAAAAATAGTCATGGAAGAATTGGGGCTGGAGGTGACAAGAACTTATCATGATTTATATTCTTTCGATTCAAGGAGAGTGCAGTGTCTAGGAGTCATCAAAGACCTGGTGGTTTCCCTGTTTCAGCTACCCATGAAAAGTGTGGTCATGGATATTGTGGTAGCCGACGTTCCCCCCAAATTTGGTATGCTATTGTCTAGATCGTGGATTAAAAATATTGGAGGGACACTACAGATGGATCTCACATACACCACCATTCTGGTCTTCGGAGGGGAACAAAGGAGGTTATACAAAGAAGCCCAGCTAGCCTATATTGTCAGTAATGAAGCAGACCCCACCAATCACCCCATCTTTGCACTGGACACTGACTTGGGGTCTAGTTTGCTGCAGCTTACCAATGCCCCTGAAAGTTCTTTACTAATCAAAAAACATCCCAGCCTTGATCATCCAATTTGCCCTCAAAGCCCCTCTATGTGGAAGATGTTTTTTGATGGAGCTTCTTCTAACGAAGGCGCTGGCGTTGGAGTGGTTTTCATATCACCTTGTCAAGAATCCGTGTCCCTGTCATACAAGATGGAATTCAAAGCCACCAACAATGTGGAAGAGTATGAAGCTCTTATTCTGGGTATGAGGGCCGCAAAGGAAATGGGAATTAAAGAGATAGCAATATTCGGAGATGCTGAGTTGATTATTCAGTAGGTAAGGAATGCTTATCGTGCCAATAATCCCCGGCTCAGAAATTATTGGAATGAAGTATGGGACCTTATTGATAATTTCTTCTTGGCTTTTAACATTTCTTTCATTCCGAGGGGAGAAAATACTTTGGCCGATTCTTTAGCTGTCTCAGCTAGTTTGCTCAAATTTCCTCTGCCGCCTATGGTAAAAAATAATGTTGATATAAGATATAGGCCCTCGGTGCCGGACAATGTCAAGCATTGGAAGGTGTTCGAGGATGAATCGGAACTCGAAAGGTTTCTCAAATCAGTTGATGAATTTTCTGCGGTACACATTGATTAAGATCCCAATCCAGAAGGTGACCCTCACCCTGAGGTGTTTTTAAACAAAATTGCTACTCATCAGATTATCTAGCTGCCTAGCAATCACATCCCGAGATGACTAGTCCCTTTAGAGAGAATATTCGATGGGAACGATGTGGCAGTAAAGGGAAAGGTCTCAAATGAAGATGCTGATACAGCCGAATGCAACATTGGCACACAGGAAGAGCCCAAGTTTGTCAGATTGTCAAGCATTCTGACTAGTGAACAGAGGGTCGAGTACATGGAGTTGTTGAGAGAGTTTGTCGATGTGTTCGCTTGGACCTACAAAGACCTCAAGACATACGACACATCTGTCATTGAACACAAAATCCCGTTGAAGGAAGAAGCTAAGCCATTCAGACAGAAGCTGAGACAGATAAATCCCATGTTGCTGCTGGTCATGGAAAAGGAAGTCAAGAAGCTATTAGATGCACAGATCATCGTCCCCTTGAGATATTCTGAATGGGTGGCCAATTTGGTTCCGGTAAGGAAGAAAAGCGGAGAAATCAGGCTTTGTGTCGATTTCAGGAATCTGAATAGAAGCTCGAAGAAGGACAATTACCCCCTACCTAAGATGGAACACATACTGCAAAGGGTAACTGGTGCATCCAGGATATCTATGATCGACGGGTTTTCCGGCTATAATCAGATATCAATCATGCCTGAGGACAGAGAAAAAATGGCCTTCACCACTTCTTGGGGCATGTTCATGTATGTCAAAATGCCATTTGGGTTGATGAATGCAGGAGCAACATTTCAGCGAGCCATGGATATAGCCTTAATCGGAGAAAAAGACCAGTTCGTAGTGATCTACCTAGATGACATCACGATCTTCTCTAGGTCTAATAAAGAGCACTGCTGTCACTTAAGGAAAGTTTTCTCGAAGTGCCAGAGATTTGGTCTTTCCCTAAATCCCAAGAAGTCCTTGTTCGCTATGATGGAGGGCAAGTTGCTAGGCTATATAGTATCGGCGGAAGGAGTAAGAATTGATCCCAACAGAGTGGAGGTGATTCAAACCCTGTCACTTCCCAGGTCTAAAAAGGAGGTCCATGCATTTCTAGGAAAGATTAACTTCCTGAGCAGATTCATCTCAAATTTTGCTGAACTGGTAAAACACATCACAACAATGCTTAGAAAGGGAAACAAAGTGAAATGGACCGCTGAGCCCCGAGCATCTTTTGACCGAATAAAAAAGGCATTGACTGAGGCACCTCTGCTAATCAGTCCTGATTATTCCAAGGATTTCCTGATTTTTTCTTTTGCTTCCTGTGATACAGTGGCGGTGGTCTTACTGTAGAAAAATGAGGAAGGGCGTGAGCAGCCCATCGCCTTATTCAGCAGGGCGTTAAGAGACACAGAGAGCAGGTATGAAATCATGGAGAAATAGGCCTATTCCTTAGTGAAAGCTCTTAAATATTTCAGAGTCTATGTCTTGCATTCAAAAGTAACAACATACGTTCATTCAGCTTCTGTGAAGGACATCCTTGTACAAATCGACGTAGATGGGAAAAGAGGTCGATGGATCGCTAAAATTCTGGAATTTGACTTAGAGATAAAGCCCATCAAGTTGGTTAAGGGGCAAGGTTTAGCCAAGCTACTGGCTGAATCCAACTGCGAAGCCTTGGGAGTTAGTTTCATCAATACTTGCTCAGGATCTCAGTAAGTTGAATCACCCAACCAATGCTCTCAAGATGGATTATCGCTGGCAGAGTGTGCCTGGTATCGTGACATTCTGTATTTTCTGCAGGAGTTGAAGCCCACTGATGGAATGGGAAAAAGCAAAGCGAGGGCTCTAAAGCTCAAGGCGGTCAGGTATTGCCTCATTGACCAAACCTTGTACTGGAAAGACCCTCTAGGGGTATTTCTGAGATGCCTAGACCCCCAGGAGGCCCAGAAGGTTACGTTTTATTTTCGTAGCGGCCTTTGCAGAGGTCATCATTTCTAGAATACCATAGCCCACAAGATACTCTGAGATGGGTATTACTGGCCCACTTTATTCCCTGATGTTTGCAGGGAGATCAGAGCTTGCATCAAATGCCAAAAGTTCTCAGGAAAACAACAACTCAAATCGCTGCCATTAAAACCCATAGTAGCTTCAACACCTTTTCAGCAGTGGGGGTTGGACTTCATTAGAGAAATTCATCCTCCCTCAAGTGTTCAGCACAGATGGATCCTGACTGCAACAGATTATTTCACCAAGTGGATAGAAGATTTCCCCGCCAGAAGTGTATCACACAAAGTAGTTATCATATTCTTGGAGGATATCATAGCCAGATTTGGCTATCCCAGTAGGATCGTCACCAATAACGCTGCTTCTTTCAAATATGAACCTCTAATTAAGTTCTGTAAGTAGTTCCAGATCTCGCTAATTCACTCCACCCCTTACTATCCCCAGGGAAATGGTTTAGCGGAATCCTCCAACAAAAGCCTGATAAAGATCATCAAAAGATTGTTAGAAGATGACAAAAGAGCCTGGGATTCAAAGTTGAAATTTTCTCTGTGGGCCGATCGTGTCACAACGAAGAAGTCTCTAGGCACTTCGTCGTTTCAACTAGTCTATGGAGCAGAGGCGGTTTTCCCTACTCAGCTTGCCTTACCTGTGGCGAAGTTCTTTCAAGGCTACGAGGGAGAACTAGATCATATGATCAGAAGAATTCATCAGATAGTGGAAGTGCAGCAGATTAGAGAACAAGTAAGGGACGCAACTTATAGTCATCAGCAGAAGATCAAACAGGATTTTGACAGGAAGGTCAAGAAAAAGGAGTTCGAGATCGGGGATTTGGTATTTAAGTGGGACGCACCCAGACAGGATAAAGGCAAGCACAGCAAGTTCGACGCCCTCTGGATTGGCCCCTTCAAAATCTCTGAGATTTTCTCCAACAACACATACGGGTTGCAGGATCTGGAGGGTGAAGAGGTTTTCAACAGCCCAGTGAATGGGCATTTTCTGAAAAAATGTCTTATTTGAGCCTTAGATGGCTCCTCTATTTGTAAATATTGTCCTTTTTACCTTTGTGTATTTTCTTTTTACATGTTTTCGGCTTAATAAGTGACTCCATATCCCAATAGCAAGGCACTGAAGCTGTGGAAGGAGTTCTTACAGCATCGCAGGGATGACTCTATCCCCCATGGAGCCTAATGTTAGCGATATTTCTTGTCTTAGGGTTAGGCATACCGAGGTCTGTAGTTTGCACGAGAAGCACCCGAGTGTAACACGAGAGAATCCTTTTTTTGGCAGCAAGTCAAGTGAGCGGGCGAAGTTTTGCCATCGGTGGCCGAGATCCATCCATGGAAGCAGATCGACGACCATCGGGTTTTCAAGGCTGACCAGTTGCCCGGGGTTTAGCAAGGGGAAGCGCCATGGGTCAAAGCGAATCTAAACCTTCCGATCTCATTGGGACAGGTGGCAAGCCTGTCGGCATATCAAAGATCGGGGTTTCGAGGAGCAGGCACCCCTCATTTCGTGCATTTTGAAACCCTAAACCCTGAATTTCCGATAGCGCCCAGGATTAAGCCCATGGTTCTGGCGCTTGGTCATAAGAGAACAGGCCTGGAGGAGGGGTGCTTATGTTTGTCATTTGGCCACTCGGGCCTTGAAGCATTGAGCTAAATCTCAGAAGGAAGGAATTGTGATGCTCCAGATGCCGATTCGACGTGAGCTAAATCCCAGTACCTGTTGGCGATTAATGAAGAAAAGAGAGGGTGGTTCAAACCTCACCTTGCTCATTTATTACAGAGTATGGAGGTCCCTGCCGAAAGTCTACCCGGGAGGGTCCCCTATACCATTTCTCCTCAGGGAAGCCACGCCTAGTCTTCAACTCGCCAAAAGAACCTGCACACGCCAAGTCAACATTCAAAGGGTTTAACTACCTCTCGAGTGGGCCATGCCGAATTAAGGTAGCGTATGACAAAGCAATGCAGGTCAGATTTGATTGAGGTGACACCATCCATTGAAAGTTTTGAGATGCCTCTATTGGGTGAAAGGAAGGGAAGACTATATGTAGGCATTTTTTCCATTTTGTAATGATCGATGGTAGAGCAGAGCTCCCGATTGTAAAGTTTTAGCACAGACTCTAGTTCTCTGGTTATGCAGCTGCATATGAGATTTCTTGCTTTATGACAGACAGTCTTTCTTACTTCGTTTAGTTTTCGTCTCATGCTAAGAGAGTTCGTGAACGAATGATTCGTGTGGATCATTGCAATTATGTCATGATAAAGAATTTATTTATGCATTATTGTATTCTCTGGTTTTCTGTGTTTGAGCGCAAGAAGATCTTGTGTTTGGATGCCTTCTTCTACAGTCTGTTAGAAACCTGATGTTTACCACAGACCTTTGCATCTCCCTGATATAATTCTTCCCCCTACTCACCCTTACTACACCTCATTGTCTGATGTTTATGCAAGACCTCACCTGTCCATGCATTCTTGGCCTAGTTTCAGCGTTAGAGCTACATCATCTTGAGTTAACCTCCATTTGATCACCTCATTAAACCATCATGACATAAAACTGATGGGCATCGGGCTCTGCTCTTGCTAGCAATCCAGGAGTGACATCCGTCGCCAACACCTTCCACCACTTCTCATTAGCCATCCTGGTCTCTTTTAGCATATCCCTCCTCCTAATAGTCATAAAACACATAATCATAACATAATTTGCATTCATCAACCTTTTATACAAAGGTCTGTCAAATCAAACATTCACATATTTGAGTTTGTCATAGTTCTTGGCCAATATAGTTATTTTTACAGACTGGGGAAAATAGGGTGTTACAATTCCCTCCCCCTTAAAGGAACATCATCCTCGATGTTCTATCTGTCTATATGACATGTATGTACATAAGTAAACAAAATCGGATATGCCTCTTTCATGGCATCTTCCATTTCCCATGTAGCCTCATCTGGGCCAAAATGTTTCCACTGCACCTTGACTTGTGCAATGGTTCGGTTCTTGAGTGGGGTTTCCTTTCTATCCAGTATGCATTGAGGTTCTGGCAGGAATTCTCCCTCTGGTTCCACCTGTATCATAGACCAGTCAATTATATGATTAGAATCGTGTACATATTTCTTCAATAATGAAATATGGAAAACATTATGTGCTTTTATTGTGGGAGGAAGTGCTAGCCTATAGGCTACAGGTCCCACTCTATATAGAACTTCAAAGTGTTCGCAATACTGAGGTGCCAACTTTGCACAAGCTCCCATCCTCGAGGAATTCTTCCTGGGCCTAACTATGAGATATACGTGGTCTCCCATCTTGAATTCTCTTGGAGTACTCTTTCGGTCGGCGTAACTTTTCTATCTGTTCTGAGCGACCTTCAGATTTTGTTTTATCTGAATCACTTGTTGTTCCATTTATTTCAACATGTCGGGTCCAATAGTAACTCTATTTACTGGATTACTCCAAATGACTAGAGTGTTGTATGGTCTACCATATAGGACTTCGAAAGGACTCATCCTCAGGGATTCTTGGTAGCCGTTATTGTAGGAAACTTCCACCAGTGGCAGGTAATCTTCCCACTTTTTAGGTTGATGCATTACATGCATCCTCTGCATGTCTTCTAATATTTGGTTCACTCTTTCCATTTGTCTATCAGTTTGAGGATGATAGGCTGTGCTAAAAAATAATTTGGTCTCTAGACCAGCCATCAAGGATTTCCAAAAGTTGGAAGTAAATTTCGTGTCTTTGTCAGACACGATCTTTTTAGGCATACCATGTAGTTTGAATATCTCCTTCATGAATATGTTGGTGATATATATTTCCTTGCAAGTCGATTTGACGGGGATAAAATGGGTGAACTTGCTCAATTTATCCACTACCACCATGATGGCATCATTCTTCCTGGTTGAGGTTGGTAATCCGGTGATGAAATCCATGGAAATGGTTTCCCATTCCCATTCTGGGATTGGTAGAGGTTGTAATAATCCTGTTGGGTGCCAGTGTTCTGCTTTAACCTGTTGGCATTCTAGGCACTTAGCTAAATAGTTAGCTATGTCTTTCTTTAACCCAGGCCAATAGAATTGTTTCCTAGTGGCTGTGATCATCTTCTGATATCCCGGGTGACCAGTATATGGTATTTTATGTAGTTCATCCATTATGACCCTCTTCAAGTCGTCACAATCTGGAATATACAATAAGTTTATGTAGGTTAGCAGACCTCCATCTATCATCTGGTAGCCTTCATACTTTATCCCTGTGGGTTTTTTCTCCACGTACGAGGTCACGGTCTGGAAGAATGTGTCTGTTTCTTGTGCAATCTTGACTCTTTCTTTGACATTCGTCTCGCAGGTGCTCACTGTTGCAAGGTGAATTTTTTTCATACTTCTGCTAAGGGCATTGACCACCTTATTTTCCTTTCCTTTAACATGTTTGATTTCAAAATCAAACTCACTAAGAAGGGCCATCCACCTAGCTTGTCTAGCATTGAGTTTTGGTTGGTCAAACAGATGTCACAATCCACAGTGGTCTATCATGAGTACGAATTTCCTTCCCAGGAGGTAATGCCTCCACATTTTAAGGTGTTTACTATGGCGACCAGCTCTAGATCATGGGACACATAGTTGGTTTCGTGCTCATTCAATTTTCGGGATTCATAGCAGACTAAACTTCCTTATTGCATAAGGACTCCTCCGAGCCCTTCCTTGTAGGCATCTATGCACACTAGGAAGTCAACTTCGGGATTAGCGATCTTCAACACGGGTGCATGAGTCAATAGATGTTTTAGGGATTGAAACATTTCTTCGCATTTTGGGGTCCAAAGGAATTTAACTCCCTTCTTCTGGAGGGCAGTGATTGGACAACCAATCTTGGAGAATCCTTTTATAAACCTCCTATAGTATCCTGCTAAGCCCATAAAGGATCTGATATCTGAAATGTCCTTTGGGGTTGGTCATTCCATGATAGACCTAATCTTGTCAGGGTCTACTGCTACTCCCTCTTCAGATATGACATGGCCCAAGTAATGTAATTTGCTTCTGGAAAAAGTCACACTTGCTAAATTTGGCATAGAGCTGATGTTCTCTTAGCACTTGAAGCACAAGTCTAAGATGTTCCTCATGTTCCTCTCTACACCTGAAGTAAATTAAGATATCGTCAATAAAAACCAATACAAATTTGTCTAGGAATTTGCTAAGCACATTTTTCATCAAGCACATAAAAGTGGCAGGGGCATTGGTTAATCCAAATGGTACTACCACAAACTCATAGTGACCATATCTCATCCTGAAGGCAGTTTTGTGGATGTCTTCACCCTTGATTCGGACTTGATGGTATCCAGATCTCAAGTCAATCTTTGAGAAGATGGAAGCACCTCCCAATTGATCGAACAAGTCATCAATCTGTGGTAAGGGGTACTTGTTCTTTATGGTTACCTTATTGAGTTGTCTATAATCTATGCACAGTCGGAGGGTACATCTTTCTTTTTCACAAACAGGACTGGTGCTCCCCATGGAGACACACTAGGTCGGAGATAACCTTTTCCCATCATTTCTTTTAGTTGTAATTTAACATCAACTAGCTTAGGTGTGCTCATCCTATAGGGTGTCCTAGACATTGGTACCACTCCTGGTGCAAGTTCTATCGAGAAGTCGATGTCCCTTCTCGAAGGTAGACTCGGTACCTCTTCCAGAAATACATCTCTATATCCTCTTAGTGTGGGGTGGTCTTCAAGGCTTGGTTTGTCATCTTCAACTGATTCCAACACCTGTATCGCATATAGTGTACATCCCTTTCTATAATACTTTCTCATTTGAAGAGCTAATATTCATCTCACCGAGACAGGTTTTTGGATGCCTTGAAGGGCTACCCTTCTTCCTTCTTCACTTACACATTCTAAGGTTTTATGGTAACAATCTAGTCTGGCTTTATATGTGGCTAGCCAGTTCATACCAATCAATAGGTCATACGATCCTAGGGGTAGAATGTTAAGAGTTGCTTGGGTGGGGAATTCACCCATAGTGAATTGGCAAGCTGGTATGACCTCCACTACCTTTATTTTGGTGCTAGTGGCTAACTATACCAACCATGGCTTGGCGTGTTTATGTGGCTATAATTTACACTTAACAACAACCTTAGGGGTTACATAACTCAAATTTGAACCAGGGTCAATTAGAATATACACTATATGGTTGGTGATCATAACTTCCATCTCCACCACTGAAGCTTGGTGGTCAGTTTGTTTATTATCCAAGGCTGCATAAATTTGCGGCACACTCCTGGCCACGTCATTGACGGTGGTAGCTTCATGAACGTTGTAAATTGTCCGACTATTCTGTTGTCGGTGCGGGAAGTCCCTTAGTAGATGTTCTTTTCCACAACCCCAACATTTCAAGGGTTCTTTCTTTAGGTTATCAATATTTCTTGGGGTAGATCCAAAAGGTTTATTTCCACTTTGGGAGGGGAAATTTTGCTGGTGTACACTTCGGGTTGGGAAGCTCATCCTTGAGTCCTTTTTATAGTTTTTAAATCTTAGGGATTTAAACCCCTTTTTCTGGAACCCCAAACTATTCTTCTGCTTCCAGCCTTCATGAGGTTTTGTCTGATGCCCAAGTTGTTCATAACAATATCTTGCCTTTCGGATAGTGTCTTCTAGGGTCTTTGGCTTGTCAAACTCAATCCTGTTCTAATAGTCCTTAAGTAGTCCACTGATGAATCTCTGCACCTTTTCCTTTTCTTCTTTTATATAGGGTACGTACCTCATCAACTTGAGGAATCTGCTGACATATTACTCTATGGTGTGTTGCCCCAGGTTGAGTTCATAGAATTCTTTAGTCTTTTTGTCGAAATACTTTTTCGACAGATACTTCTTCCTGAATTATTTCTCAAATCGTTCCCAAGATAGGCCTTCTTCGTCAATCCCTTTTACATTCTTAAGGTCTTCCCACCAAATGGAAGCCTTCCCATTCAAGTTGAAAGTGGCTATTCGAGCTTTCAAATTTTTTGAGAACTCATGGACTCTGAAATACTTCTTTAGTCCAAGCAGCGATGCCTTTTCTTCCTTTCCCTTCTTTATTTCATTGTCGAAAGAGGGTGGTTTGGCCTTCTTGAATTCTTCGAGATTATGATTTTTGGAATGATTTCGCTTCTTTTGTTTTCTTCAGGAATAGGAACTAGTTCTGCTACTAGAAGATCCCTCCGAGTCACCAGTTTCCTTTCCAGAGGAATCGTTTGATGCATGTCCCTTATCTCTAGGGTGGACCTTTCTCGAGGTGCTCCTCCCAGTGTGGCCACTTAAAAGACCACGTTTTTGTATCCCAGGTGGGCTTCAACCTCTCTTTGTCTGTCATTGGTCTGCGTGACTAGTGTCAGGTCCATGTTGTAATTGTCTTTGTATGTCGAATAAACTCTGCATCAAGACTGCATTAATTTTTGTTTGCTTCTCTTGCTCTTTTATCAACCTCTCGTTGTCAGCCTTGCAGCTCATTAGTTCGACCATGAGGCTTCTCAGAGTCTCAACTAGATCTGGAGGGGTCTCTACCGCTCTCCTTTCGTCATACTCTTCATCTCTATTGTGGGAGCCATCCCCCACTTCGTGGTGCATCACCATTCTATGCGGCTGCAGTTTCCAGTGGTTGATCATCTGCTTGTTGTACAAGAAAAAACACTTGTTGTTAGTCAACATTATATTCATTCACAATCAACGCATAATTCATATTTTTCAAATGCATACACACAATGGGAATTTTCATTCTTAACTTCGGCTTTTGATAAAGGGGGTTAGGATAGAGAGTTACTCCTTTTTAAGAGTACTTCAAATGGAGTTTCTGCACAACTCGTCCATGAGCCCAAGTAGGCCAAGTGTTGTAACCATGCTCTGATACCAATTTGTCACACACCCACTACGACAACCTAGATTTTTCATCTTTTTATTCGAGGGATAGAATCCCTGAATTTCTATGGGGCCTAGTGCAGACCATCCCTTCCCTTATCCTCCTCCAAGCGACCACAACCTCACCTTAGAGCAAGCACCTTTCACAACTCATGAGTTGGAGAGTTAAGGCTCTTGACTCCTCTTTCTCCAAACGTCGATACCTGAGATGCAATACGGGTATAGCTCCCTCCTCACTAGCGCCTGCTACATATAATCGTAGGCTAGGCTAAACACTAGCACTACTCGCAACTCGCGACCTCGCGAGTTGGAGTGTTGAGCCCTTGTGCTCCTCCTTTGCGAATCCCCGATACATGATAGGTCAACATTACGTAGACTCCGCAAAGCGACGCGTACACACCACTTTCCTCTTCCACTGTACTCTTCTTACGAGTTGTATTGCTGCTTCCCGTCGCAAGGGACCTCGGCTCTTGGTGTCTCGCAGTCTTAGCGATCAGTGTGCAACATCTTCATCCTTCGAAACCCCAAGCCGCGATAAGTCATGAATGGATTGACTCTTTCCTAGGTGACATTTTTCCACCACCTGTCGCCTGCACCCACGTTTCTCTGGGTGCTTGTTGTTACGTCACCTATCAACCACGCGGTCCCCACCTAACGGATGTGCCACATGTTTGCATGAGCCCTCGGTGCTTGGCACTTCGCTACTTCTGCAGTCGAAAAGAGGTTCTTTCAACCCTTGAACCCTCGATAGGTGATACCACGTGGAGGTTCTGATCCAACGGTTCTTCGGGGGCTTGGATCTAACGACCATGATCACGTCACGATTTCACGAATCATGGGATTATGCAGTCCTACCCTTGACGACTCCAAGTTGCGAGTCAGCGAAATGCTACCCGATTGCCATGCGTCGTGTGCCGAGGGACGATTCTGAATACTTATGGACTTTCAGGATGTTTTCGAGTCCACTCTCCTGCCTATGCAAAGGTTAATATCGACGATCAATAGAGCTCTGTCAAATCCTTGGATCTATGGTCCTGGATCCCATTGCTTCTTGCGAAGGCTAAAAGGATCGAGGTGTTAACACTTGCGCTCCTCCTCTAGATCCATTGATCTTGACAGATCTGGGGTATTTCTGAAAGGATTTTTACCATTCGTCTTCCAAACGATGGGGTATTCTCTTTCAATAATTGGACTCGCTATCCTTTCTGAGCTTGAATCATGAAATTCAACCTCTCGAAGCTTCAAACTCCCACAACTCTGAGACCTTAGAGAGCTACTCTTTCTTGCATAAGGGTTTCCAGACCTAGATCGCATGAACCTTCAAATCGTTCTTGGGAAATTGTCCCTAATCTTAGTTGAGTCTCTGGGTAAAGGTTCAGTATAGTTCCAAGGTTTATGGGGTAATTCTTGGGGAAGAGTACTCTCGAGGAGCCTTCGTAGAATATTATGAGAATCAAGAAAACAAGATGATTCTCGGTGGAGTGAACACATGCCCTAGAATTAATCATTTGTATGGACGCCAACTATGGCATGTAAGTATACACATGCATCCATTATTTCCATTCTAAAACACCAGGCAATTATTCCACATAGAAATCATTATGGGCGTATAAACATGAGCATGTATTCATGATATACAATTAAAAATACAAGGCATAAAATACTTATCAAAAACACCAGGTGTAATGTGACTGCTGGGAGGGGTGTTCATTTCCACCCAACCATAGGCTCAGTGACTCCAAATGGATTTGCCACTGGCCACCCTCGAGCTAGACCACGATGGTTTGGGATTCAGTCTCCTACTTCCAGCTCAATGGAAGTCAAGGACAAAGGTTACTCTCCTTCTCCTGATACAGAAAAATAATCCCGGACGAAGGTTACTCTCCTTCTCCTAATACAAAAAAATAATCCTGGACGAAGGTTACTCTCCTTATCCTATATTCAGAACTCCCTATGTTTCCAGAGTTTCTCCAGTTCTCTTCCTTGATCCTTGTCGCACGCGCTCTCCTCTCTACCCTCCTACCACACTTCCTCTCTTGCCTTTTTTCTGCAAGATTGCATGTGGCACGAATTTCCCCCATCCGTGGTTAGTTCTGGGAGATTTTACGGATGGGAGGCTCACCCCCATCCCCTCATTAACTCTTGAGGAGCGTCGCCACCTACGAATCAGACAGGAAATCCATTCCAGGGTCAGAGAGTTGCTTTGGTCTTTCATGAGCAAGTAAAAACCAGTACGGTACTGGCTTAGAGGAAGTTAACACAACCATTCCAAGTCCCTTCCACCACCTCTCATTAGCTATCGTGGTCTCTTTTAGCACATCCCTCCTCCCAGTAGTCATGCAACACATAATCATAACATAATTTACATTCATCGGCCTTTTATATAAAGGCCCGTCAAATCAAACATTCACATCTTTGAGTTTGCCATAGTTCTTGGCCAATATAGTTATTTTTATAGACTGGGGGAAACATGGTGTTACAATTCCCTCCCCCTTAAAGGAACATCATCCTTGATGTTCTATCTATCAATATGACGTGTATGTACAGAAGTAAACAAAATCGGATATGCATGTTTCATGGCATCTTCCATTTCCCATGTAGCCTCATCTGGGCCAAAATGTTTCCACTGCACCTTTACCTGTGTAATGGTTCAGTTCCTGAGTGGGGTTTCCTTTTTGTCTAGTATGCATTGAGGTTTTGGCATGAATTCTCCCTCTGGTTCCACCTGGATCACAAACTAGTCAATTATATGATTAGAATCATGTACATATTTCTTCAATAATGAAACATGGAAAACATTATGTGCTTTTACTGTGGGAGGAAGTGCTAGCCTATAGGCTATAGGTCCCACTCTATCTAGAACTTCAAAGGGTCCACAATACCAAGGTGCCAACTTTTCACAAGCTCCCATCCTCAAGAAACTCTTCCTAGGCCTAACTATGAGATATACGTGGTCTCCCATCTTGAATTCTCTTGGAGTTCTCTTTTGGTCGGCGTAACTTTTCTGTCTGTTTTGAGCGACCTTCAGATTTTGTTTTATCTGAATCACTTGTTGTTCCATTTCTTTCAACATGTCGGGTCCAATAGTAACTCTATTTATTGGGTTACTCTAAATGACTGGAGTGTTGCACAGTCTACCATAGAGGACTTCGAAAGGACTCATCTTCAGGGATTCTTGGTAGCCGTTATTGTAGGCAAATTCCACTAGTGGCAGGTAATATTACCACTTTTTAGGTTGATGCATTACATGCATCCTCAACATGTCTTCTAATATTTGGTTCACTCTTTCCGTCTGTCCATAGGTTTGAGGATGATAGGCTGTGCTAAACAATAATTTGGTCTCTAGACTAGCCATCAAGGATTTCCAAAAGTCGAAAGTAAATTTCGTGTCTCTGTTAGACACAATCTTTTTAGGCATACCATGTAGCATGAATATATCCTTCATGAATATGCTGGCGATATCTATTGCCTTGCAAGTCAATTTGACGGGGATAAAATGGGTGGACTTGCTCAATTTATCCACCACCACCATGATGGCATCATTCTGCCTAGTCGAGGTTGGTAATCCAGTGATGAAATCCATGGAAATGGTTTCCCATTTCCATTCTGGGATTGGTAGAGGCTGTAATAATTATGTTGGGTGCCAGTGTTCTGCTTTAACCTGTTGGCATTCTAGCCACTTATCTAAATAGTTAGCTATGTCTTTCTTTAACCCAGGCCAATAGAATTGTTTCCTAGTGGTCGTGATCATCTTTTGATATCCCGGGTGACTAGTATATGGTCTTTTATGTAGTTCATCCATTATGAACCTCTTCAATTCATCACAATTTGGAATATAAAATCTGTTTCTGTAAGTTAGAATACCTCCATCTATCATCTGGTAGCCTTCATACTTTATCCCTATGGGTTCTTTCTCCAGGTGTGAGGTCACGGTCTGGAAGAATGTGTCCATTTCTTGTGCATTCCTGACTCTTTCTTTGACATTCGTCTCACAGGTGCTCACCATTTCCAAGTGAATTGTTTTCATACTTCTGCTAAGGGCATCAACCATCTTATTTTCCTTTCCTTTAACATGTTTGATTTCAAAATCAAACTCGCTAAGAAGGGCCATCTACCTAGCTTGTCCAGCATTGAGTTTTGGTTGGCCAAACAAATGTTGCAATCCACAGTGGTCTGTCATGAGTACGAATTTCCTTCCCAGGAGGTAATGCCTCCACATTTTTAAGGTGTGTACTATGGCGGCTAGCTCTAGATCATGGGTCACATAGTTGGTTTCGTGCTCATTCAATTTTCGGGATTCATAGAAGATTACGCTTCCTTCTTGCATAAGGACTCCTCTGAGCCCTTCCTTGCAGGCATCTGTGCACACTAGGAAGTCAACTTCGTGATCGATGATCTTCAACACCGATGCATGGGTCAATAGATGTTTTAGGCACTGAAACCTTTCTTCACATTTTGGGGTCCAAAGGAATTTAACTCCCTTCTTCTGGAGGGCAATGATTGGACAACCAATCTTGGAGAATCCTTTTATAAACCTCCTATAGTATCCTGCTAATCCCATAAAGGATTTGATATATGAAACATCCTTTGGGGTAGGCCATTCCATGATAGACCTGATCTTGTCAGGGTCTACTGCTACTCACTCTTCAGATATGACATGGCCCAAGTACTGTATTTGCTTCTGGAAAAAGTCGCACTTGCTAAATTTGGCATAGAGTTGATGTTCTCTTAGCATTTGAAGCACAAGTCTAAGATGTTCCTCATGTTCCTCTCTACTCTTGGAGTAATTTAATATATCGTTAGTAAAAACCAGTACACATTTGTCTAGGAATTTGCTAAGCACATTGTCCATCAAGCACATAAAAGTGGCAGGGGAATTGGTTAATCCAAATGGTACTATCACAAACTCATAGTGACCATATCTCGTCCTGAAGGCAGTTTTGTGGATGTCTTCACCCTTGATTCGGACTTGATGGTATCCAGATCTCAAGTCAATCTTTGAGAATATGGAAGCACCTCCCAATTGATTGAACAAGTCATCAATTTGGGGTAAGGGGTACTTGTTCTTTATGGTTACCTTATTGAGTTGTCTATAATATATGCACAGTCGGAGGGTAACATCTTTGTTTTTCACAAATAGGACTGGTGCTCCCCATGGAGACATGCTAGGCCAGATATAGCCTTTGTCCATCATTTCTTTTAGTTGTAATTTAAGCTCAACTAGCTTGAGTGTGCTCATCCTGTAGGGTGTCCTAGACACTGGCACCACTCCTGGTGCAAGTTCTATCGAGAAGTAAATGTCCCTTCTCGGAGGTAGACCCGATACCTCTTCTGGAAATACATATCTATATCCTCTTAGTGTGGGGTGGTCTTCGAGGCTTGGTTTGTCATCTTCAACTGATTCCAACACCTGTATCGCATATAGTGGACATCCCTTTCTACAATACTTTCTCATTTGAAGAGCTGATATTCGTCTCACCGAGACAGGTTTTTGG
>ML801989.1:58467-70844 GCA_009831015.1 Picea engelmannii
TGAGTGTCCATTATTTGTTTAGTATGTAGGAGCAGGTATTCCAAACCCCTTATCTTTAGGTGGACCATGGTGTGAGATATGAAAAAAACATGGGCATGATCCCTATCATTGTCCCATGATGCATAAGTATCAAACATTACCGAACAGTACATTTTCTAATTTTTGCAAGTCAGTTGGACACGAAAAAAAGGATTGCAGAACCTTGGATATAATGAAGGAGAGGAAATTAGATGCATATAGGGTGTAGAATGAATTAATGAAAACACAACCTGCACAGAAACCGTAGTATAATAATGCGCAACAACCACAGTATAACAATGTGCAACATTTTGCAGCACCACCGCAATATAATAATGCACAATAGTTTGGATCACAACTTCATTATAACAATGCACAAAAGTGTCAAACGCCACCATAGTACAATAATGCACAACAACAATATAATAAGGGACCCCAGTTTAATACACCGTGCATAGATAATTAAGGAAAAATAAGAGGCTTCAGGGGAGGAGGTCATGGAGGAAGAGGATTTGGAGGAGTTAGAATACCTGTAGTTTTTCACAACTATCAGAAAACTAGACACTATGCAAGATATTGTCCATAGCCACATGTGATATGTATGTATTGTTGCACAACATACCATGAGACAAAATACTGTCTGACACTTCTAGTAAAGATACAAGACAAGAGGAACCAGAATAATCAAAACATCCAATGGATTGTTATGGAAAATAGAGAAGATGACGGGAGAATATCAACATAGTCACTAGAGGTGGATCCAATACAAGAGGAGATGCAACAAAGAAGGATTAGGACCAGTACCAGTGGGTAAGTAATAATGCAACACCTGAACAGAAGTTTGATGCACACAAAGAGAAGGAGATATTCAAAGAAGCTAGATAGGATATTATGAAAGAAAACATTGCGTCAAATTCAGGAACAAATCCAGTAGATGTTATACCAGTGTATGGCATGCCTCCATTGTTTGATCAGAATAGAATATAACAACCATCAAAACAAGTAAGTAATATAAGATTTTTTTTTGGGTCTTGTGTGAAGTTGTTGATTGACAAAAAGTCTTTACAAGTATTACAATGTTTGTTAGAGAAGTGTAATTATGGAGAGGAAATGAAATTAGAAGACAAGAGGGTCAATGAGGTCTGTAAGAAGAGAAGAAAAAGTAGGGAATTCTTGTTGAATGCAAACATTGGATATTTTAATATGGGGATATTATATTAGACTTAGGGTCTGAAATCATTGTTCTGCCATAAAAGACATGGGAAGCTATGGGAGAACCTACATTGGGATTCTCACCTATTCAATTGAAGTTAGAAAATAAGCATAGAGTGGTGCCAATTTATATATTGAAGGGGATACTATTAGATCTAGATGGAGTGTGCACCATTGAAGACTTTGACGTCATTGACATAGTAGAAAATACTTCACCATATCCAACATTGTTGGGTCTGGATTATGATTTTGATAACCAGACTATTATCAACTTGAAGATAAGGAATATGATCTTTGAGTAAGAAGAATACAAATTTATTGCATCGTTAGATCCCTAAGAAGGAGGACAGTATGTGGAACCTATGACAAAAAAAATTATTACAAGAGAAATAAATCAGTTGTATAGACCTATCGTGCACAAAGAGGATTACATCAACCCAACTATAGATGGAATGCTAAGTTAGAGGAGTATTATTTATTGTGCTTCATAATTTTACATAGGACTCAATAACTAGCAGCAACGACTACATGAATTATCCACTAGAAGATGTTCCAAAATGACACGTGCGCTAAGATGGATTGGTTCAAATGAAAGAGAGCCTCCTAATTTTTATGGTCTGAATGACTTAGAATAATTTTTAATAAAATATGAATCATAAGTAGTAGAAAATCAAATATTACCAGTATTAGATATTGCTTTGAAAACTACACTTTCCTATTGGTGGGGTACACATAAAGAGAAGATCAACAACTGGTATCAATGCAAGAGGTTATTGTGCATGATATTCAACGCAGAACATGAGAATAGATATGAGAAGAAGTATGATGGAATTGGACAACCCAAAGGACAAGTAGAAATATGTATAATTTAATGGAAATTATTACCATTAGAACAATGGCCACACCATTTTATTCACACATTAGAAGGAATTCCAAATAACTAGTACACATACAGGAACAATGCATGGAAACTGCAAATTGGGAAGAGATACAACAAAATTTTGTGATTACATTTTCCTTTGAACATGAAAGTTCATAGATAGATACAACATTGAAGGTGGTTAGAGAAATTATTTTTAAAGAACCTGAAGTAGAGATTGTGACAACATATCAGAGGAAACAAATAGTAAGACAATTTCTACGTTGTTATCATGTCACAAAAGAACAAGACCCAGCAGAAGAAAACCCACGCAATATCCAAATCCCAGAAGTTGAAGATTAAAGGGAAGTAGAAGTTCCAAAGCCATATTCAAAAGATTATGTTGCACCATTGAAGATCAAGAAGGTAAATATTGGAACTACAAAAAACCCAAATTGGCAAGTATTGGAGATTATTGGGATAATCAGACAGTAGAAATAATAACAAAGTTATTGCACGAATATAATGATATGTTTCCAGTGACATTTTCAGAGATGAAGGGATTAGTAGGAGAACTTGGAGAGATGAAGATACCCTTGAATCTAGATTCTAGACCAACAAGACAGATACCTTACAGGTTGAATCCAGTGTATAAACAAAAGGTGAAGGCATAAATTAAAAATATGTTAGAGGCTGGTGTCATAAACTCTATGGAAGAATCATAATGGATCAATCCTATGTTGGTGCAAGAAAAGAAGCAAGGTGGGATGAGGATTTGTGTAGATTTGAGAAAATTGAATGATTTTTGCCTGCATGATCATTTTCCTACCTCATTTACAAATGAAGTGTTGGAGAATCTAGGAGGTCAAGAATCCTATTTATTTACAGATGGGTTTTCAATATTTCATCAGATCAGGATAATACCAGAAGATAGACACAAGACAACATTTTCTACAGAATGGGGATCATTTCAATATACAATTATGCCATTTGTTTTGAATAATGCACCTATAATGTTTTCAAGAGTAGTAGTAGCAGATTTTAAGGATTTTAATCACATTTTTTTTTAGGTTTACTTGGATGATTGGAAACTGTTTATTTTATTAAAGGATCACGTGGAAGTGTTAATACTGATGTTAGATAGATCTTGACAATGTCAGATTTCATTGAATATTAGAAAATTTATTTTCAACACACCTTTTGGGAATTTGTTAGGGAATGTGGTGTGTAAATAGGGTGTGTTGGTTGATCCTACTAAAATTGTTTTCATAATAAACTTACCACCACCTAAGTCAATCCGCTAGTTGAAGAGTACACTTGGTCATACAGGAATTTTATAAGGGTATATGCACAGATTACTACGCCAATGAATAAATTACTAAAGAAGGATACTAAATATCAGTGGAATGATGAATTCCAAGAAAGTTTGGATATTTTTAAGGAGAAGATGGCGACAATGCCAATTTTAGTGTTTCTAGACTGGGAAAAATAATTTCATGTGCATGTAGATGCATCTACAATAGTGTTAGAAGTAGTATTGACACAACTAGGAGAAGGTGATATAGATCACCCTATAGCATTTGCAAGCGGGAAGCTATCATATTCAAAACAAAACTACAATACTACCGAAAGGGAAGGATTAGATATGGTATATGCATTGCAAAAATTCAGACATTATTTGTTAGGGAAACATTTCAAAATGTTTACAGATCATTCTTCTCTTAGATATTTAGTCAATAAGCCAGTGTTGGGGGGAAGAATATGTGGATGGCTACTATTGTTTCAGGAGTTTGAATTTGAAGTTGTGGTGAAACATAGAATATTGAATGGAGGATGAGATCACTAATCCACCATAACTAATGGATAAGAACCAAGTAACTTGGAGGACAAATTCCCAGATACACAATTCTTTTCAATACACATTGTTCATGAGTATTTTGCTGAAATTATTGAGTTTTGAGTATAGTATTTGCACCAAATGAATTTAATATTATGTAGAAGAAAAAATTGGTGGTCAAAGTTGTAGACTACCAATTGATTGCAGGTCACCTGTAAAAACTTGGTGAAAACAACATTTTGAGGAGATGTGTTATTGAGCATGGAAGACCTATCATTTTAGCAGAAGCATGTGAAGGAATTGTTGGAGGACACTATGCATGGAAGGTCATTACATAGAAGGTAATGCATGGAGGATTACGGTAGCCAACAATTCACAAGGACTCAAAGGAGTATTGTCAAAATTGTGATGTCTATCAGAGAGTTGGAAATACATCCAGGAGGGATGAAATGCCATTAAGACCTCAAGTAACTCTACAAGTGTTTGATAAGTGGAAAGTAGACTTTATAAGTCCAATTAATCCACCAACTAGAAGATTAAGAGCTATATATATTATTACAACAACATAGTACTTGACCAGATGGGTTGAGGCAACACCAGTAAAGGATGGAAGTGAAGAGACTGCAACATAGTTTTTATTTTAACATGTAGTTACAATGTTTGGATTCCCAAGAATATTGATGAATGATCAGGGACTCACTTTATCAATAGTACAATCTAGGCAATTTTGGAAGAATTTGAGATGCATCATCAGAAGAGAACTCCTTATGATCCTCAGGTGAATGGAACAATGGAAGCATTCAACAAGATATTGGAGAATTCATTGACCAAGATTTGTAATGTAAACAAGTATGACTAGGACTTGAAGTTACCAACAATGTTATGGGATTATAGAACTACATGAAAGAAGCTAATAAGGAAAACACCTTTTAAGTTGGTGTATGGACATGAAACAATAGTTTCCTTGTATTATTTGATAATAATTATGCATATTGCAGCTATTAAAAACATGACATAAAGAGGCGTAGTACAAGAAATAGTATCTCAACTCATGGAATTGGAAGAAGACATGATCATAGTTGGTTTCCATCAGGAGGTACATAAAGAAAAGGATAAATCCTGGCATGTAAAACATATTAAGAAGAAGAACTTCAAAGTAGGAGATCTGGTTCTCCTCTATGATAATAAATACTTGTAGCACCCAAGGAAGTTCATAATGCATTGGATAGGGCCATATGAGATAAAGTATGTCAAATATGGAGGTGTTATGCAACTAAAGGACTTAGCAGGCAATGAAATGAAAGGAATGGTGAATGGTGGTTGACTAAAATTGTATAGGGACAGTCGAACTACTAACCCTCAGTAATTACAGAGTAGAGAATAGAATTGAACATAATGTATATAGTAGAAATAAAAAGAAGAAAAATAAAAGAAAAAGTAGAAAAAGAAGAAAAAGGAAGAAAAAACTAGAATAATGAGAAAACGACAAAGAGAATTAGTTAGAGGAATAAGTAGTAGATAGATAGTTAAGAATGGTAGTGTACAATAGACAATAAATTGGTGAGATAGAATTCATGAGACTGTGCGCAAGAAAAGTAAACATTGCGTGATGGGACAAAAAATGACCAGAAAAGTGAAAAACCGGTGAACAGAAGAGAAAGGGTGCATCAGAGCATTTATGACAGAGTCTATAAAAAGGAAAAAACATGGAAAAGGAAAAATACTTGTGATTTTTTAGCAAAGGAGAGACAGAGAAAATAGGGTATGAGTGAGTAAGAATTTGTGAAGAACCCAGCCGATATCTACAACAAATGTTTTCTCGATTTAAAATGATGGCACCGCCAAAGTTTAGAGGACCTAGTTAGTTCACGCGAAGAACTAGAAGCAATAACAGATTGATGGAAGAGACGATTGGGGTGGTCGACGTGGACGATATTCCAACAACAGAAAACAAATCATTCATTGCAACGCAGATAGAGGAACAAAAACCAGAAGAAGAAGGAGTAAGACATGCAGAGGAAGGGAAAAACATTAATACAACAATAAACCCTAGCGCATAAAACCCAATGTCGATGCACGCATAAGGCGAGCAACATCTGGAAGACAACGATAAGATAGAATCAGATAAACCTAGAGCAGAGAAACAATTGGAGGTCAAAGATGACCGCAAAATAGATGAATAAATGCAAGAGGAAGGAACCCTAGAAGAAGCAACAACAGGGTTGTCGAAGAAAAGGGAAGCAGTGACAAGATCGCGCACATAGAAGCAAGTTGAGATATTAGTGATCCACATCCCAGATTTAGTCGTAGTTGTAAAAGATATGATGGGATTTGTTCCCAAGTTGAAGTACGTTGACCACGATGTGACCGAAGTAGAAAAATCCCCAGAGCTTGCACATGAGGTTTATATGGAAAACATGGTGTCAACCTCGAAACCAATCCCAATAATGGAGCCTAAACAATGGATATCCAAAATTTAGAATTTTGGCATTATGAATTTAATATAAACTCCTCACTTCGACATGGGGAAGGACGTTAATGCATGTGTAAAACAACTTTTGGTGTGAGTATATGGAGGGTTTTTATGGATAGATAGACCTATCCCAAATGATGCCAAATTAATTTATAAGCTTACGGGACTACCAACATATGGGGTAAAACCAGAGAAGTATCTTGATGAAAAAAAAAAAAAGGCTATTGCAAAGGAAGTGAAGGAAAAAATTGGCATAGACAAAGGAAGCAAGGGTATGATAATTAAGAATATCAATGACCCAGCTACCAAATTTGCGACAAAATTGATGGCCTGCAAGCTACTTAGAAAGTGTCACAAAGAAGAGGCACATGCATGGGTAGTCGCAGCAGCTACGCAATGTGCAAAAGGAACAGTTCTAAGTTGGGCATTATATCTGCTCAATTTATTCATAGAATATTATAGAGATGCACAGGATGCTCGAACGAAGTTCCACTCTTCCTGGCTATTGATTTTGATAGCCTTGGAGGCATGGGAAAAACCAAAGTGTTCAGGTTTTTGTAATAGAAGAGGAAAGTGTGGTGCAATAAGATATGAAACCCTACGACACAACACAAATGCTAAGGAGAGAAAATCCAACTCAAACATTTTTGGCATGTATATTCAAGAGATGTAGGAGAAGATTGCAGATAGATGGATAATTTCACCTGAAGTGGTGAAGGAGCATGAGGAGATAGCCAATTTTAAGGAATATAGGCATAAAATATGGATACAATATAGAAGAGACCCTAAGAAGACATGGCTAAAGATTTAGTATTTCATAACAATAGAAGAATTCCAATGGGTACTAGCAGAATGGAAAGATCAATGAAAGGTGTCAGTAGTTGTCAAGAAAGGAGAAAATGGAAAAGAGTAGGAAGAAGTTGGCCCATCACAAAAGTATAGTAGCATGGCAATGAATACTAGAAAAGCAGTAGAGTACAACAAACCAACAAGTATTGGTACAACAACAAAGAAACCAAGAAAGAAGGAAACATTACCAAGGACCTCAGTTTTAGGGACTGAGTACGCAGAGGAAACAAATAGAGTAAAGCAACGCAATGGTAAAGACACCCAAGAAACAAAGTTTCCATCACAAATGGACACACCACCAAAGAGGAAATCAACCATACAAATGGGATAATAGAGGAAGAAGATGAAAGCACAGAAGAATCCCACTCAACTCACTATAATTGAAGATGACACAAAGTTAGTGGCAGATAAGGTGCAAGACCGAGGAGTAGATGCACTCTACATCGCACAATCATAGAGAGAGGAAATCATGAAAAAATTGATGGAGGTCAAGGAGGATTTGGAAAGCCTCCAGTTTAAGGTAGCACAACAAAAACAAATATAACAACAGGAAGCCCCAACGCAATAGAAACTAGTATATGAAGAGAAGGAAAAAATGCAGACAGAAACAATGGAAAGAATGATGTTCTAGATAAACCAAAGCATGCTACAAGTCAATGAGGACAACACGCAAACACCTTTGAAGGATGTAGAACAATTGGACTTGGTGTTGTCCAAGATACCAACCAAAGCATTGTATAAGTTGTAGACGGGTGTCACACAAGAAGTTCAATCCAGAGCTAGGACGAATGCAACAAACTTGGAGACAACCAAAAAAGAAAAGGAGGTATTAGAGGTATCTCTCAAATAAGTGCAAATCGAACATGAGGAGGAAAAAAAATGAGCAGAAAAACTGGAGCAAAGACTTGAAGAAGTTTTCCAAATGGTTCTGGTCAACGTACTAGAAGGAGAGATCAGTGCTGAAGAAAATATACATAGCATAGCGTATATGATGGATGGGAACAAACATGAGATAATAAAATTAGTTGGGAAGTTGACAACAATTACCCCTCTAGAAGTCAAATTAGAGAGGGAGCAACAAGCAACAAAACACATAGAAAATATCATGTTGGAAGTAAAAGACATAGCAAAGCTCTACGAAAGGACCGCACATATATGGATGAGCAATATCTGGGTAATGTACATGGGTGTAAGTAACTATTTGATCATTCTAGGACAAGATTGGAAATTCCTTACAGTTGGCTACATTAGCCTTGATGGTACTCATCTGATTGCACCTAAAGAATTGAAAAACATCATTTTCCAACAAGAAGAAAGGATAATATCTTATATTGAATGTCTCTTGTAATTCAATGTTAATGCCTTTGAGACAAATTTTGGTACATACTCTATCTTTGTGGAAGAAGAGGATGTTTAATGTTAATCACTTTGAGACAAACTGTAATGATAAGGTTTGGCATATTCCCTTTGATGGTGCTTTTCTAGGTTGATCAATAACCTAAGCCTAAGAATTGCACTGTTATCTGGTGCAAAGAATCAACAACTGTCCAATCATGTGATTGAAGGTGTTGATTAACTCATTCAATTAGATTAATCCCACATTGAAAGTGTGAAACGTTTTATTTGGTTTTATATACACAACCCTCACTATAACTATTCGACGCGTAGTGTGAAGGTATGGTGGGGGCTTTAGGTGCTTGGACTTCACGAGAAGATCACCAACATAGAGCTTGAGACGACCTGTCAGGCCCCCTACCTTTTGGAAGAAGTGACTACGACAATTTGAATTAATATTTTTTTTATATAACAGTTGGCTCGACAGTCATATGAGTGATCGTGGTCTTAGGAGAGTTTGTTATGTCAGTTGGTGGTGAGACTACCAATTTTAACAGATTTTGTGGCATAACGTCAAGTCTAGAGGGTCACCAAGTCTTGAGGATCACCAAGAATGCTCTCAAGTTAATAAAACTTCGAATATTAAAGAGCGTTATTCCTGTCGGAGTTTTTGGAATACTGCCAATTGTGGAGGTTCGCCAACAACAAGTTAATACCCTCCACAACACCACATATTTCACACTGTCATGATTTTGGTAAAATGATTAAGATCATGGCGAATGTGGATCACATGAAGAAGATAACAGAGGCTATAAAAACCTCACCATAACTGTTGAATGGTTTACACGTCATATGATCTCCAAAATTAATAAAACCCTACAGTAACACAAAGACAGTAAGCTACACAAAAAAGAACGGTTAGATTGAATATTTGTAAAATCATTCATGCATTAAAAGATGATTAAATCCTGAAAGTATCAATTTAAGGATGTATTGTGATGTGTGTTAATTAACACAGTCATTAGATTCGAGATATAGATTGAAGAGATGTGTGGTTATGAAAAGTCATGTTAATGACTGTGTTACTTAAAACAAGGGTTATATAATCTTGAATGAACATACATGTTGTTTATGAAGAGTTGTTTTGAAAAGATTCAAGAGTTATAAGAATGTTGATATGTGAAGATGAAGTGTGTGACTGTCAATCTCTTATTGAAGATCAAGAACAGAAGGAGACAGGGCAGTAGTTATGCAATCCAGTGTTTAATATTGAAGACCATTATTGGACTGCATATCCTATTTCCAGATTGATGAACAAAGGGTGGCAGGGCGGTGCAAGGGCAAGTTGGAGCCTGCAGGGGAGTAGGTGCTTCCTTGTCAGTTGTAGTTGACTAAATAGGGGGTTGTAACCTCCTACCAGCTGGAGTTGCTGAACAAAGGTGTGGGTGCATCCTTATCAATAGGTGTTGATCTAAAGAGGAAGAACATATTCCTTCTATGTAACTTGTAAAACAAAATTTTGCAGTTAATAGAAAAGTGTTTGTGGTTTTCCCAATTGAATTCCACAATAAAATTTTGTGTTAAAAATTTGTTTGCATTAACAAAAGAAAAAATTGATAAATTATTGTGTCATTGATTGACCCCCCTCTCAGTGTCACCATCCAATCCTTCATTCTTAGCTTTTGGCACTTGCTACCTTTATAACTTAATTTCCTTCAAGTTTTTAACTTAGCTTTACTTCTTGGTTGTTAGTGTTAAATACACATTTATTTAGATTATTTCTTGTTTTAGATATATGCTTTTGAAAGTTCACTTGAAATGTAGAAAAAAATTATTAATTTAAAAAATAATAAAAGTAATATAAATATTTTAATATTGAATAGAATAACATGTCAGTTATTTGTAGTTATTGAAAATTAAATACCTAATAAATCAATCTAAGATTAAAATAATTTATACTAATGTTTCACATTTTTTCAATAATCTTGTATCACACCAATTTAACAACTTGATTGGATGTAATGACATGAAGGTGCTGAGAATATCTCAAGAACAATTTAATAGATGTAAGATAAGTATATACTTAAAAAAAAAAAAAATTGTTTATATAATGTTTCTTCTTTTTCATATATATTGCAATTCTGATATATTATATATATTATATATATTGCAATTCTAGTGTGTTAAAAAACAATGGCATTTAATTAAAAAAAATCTCATTTAAGATAAGATAATCTATGTTAATAGACAAAACAATTTTCAAAAACAATGGCATTTAATAAAAAAATTCTCATTTAAGATAATCTATGTTAATGGACAAAACAATTTTCAATAATCTTTAGTACACCAACTTAACAACCTGATTGGGTGTAATGACATCTAGGTACTCGAAACATGTAAGAACAATATAATAGATTTACTAACTAAAACACCATTTTTATATGTTTAAATTTTTATTTTTTTTTACCATTTTTATTTGTTTACATTTTTTATTTTTTATTTACAATTTTTATATGTTTACATTTTTTTTTTTAATGATTAAGAAGGTGCTGTAAATTTTATTTATTTTTATATTTTATGATTGAGAGAGTGCAATTCTACCATGTTAAAAAAGCAATATCCTTCAATGAAAATAATCTCTAATCTCACTTAAAAGAATCTATGAAAAGTCTACCAATAATTAATCGCTAAACCAATGAAAATTTTTGTTGACAGAAATAATTCACTCTGGTTATAGTGTACGGGAATAGCGAGTCTTCCTTGGGGAAGAGACAAGAAAATTGTTCTCTGAAGCTCTGTGCAACAGAAATGAAATTGTTCTCTGCAACTCTATGTGCAACAGATGTGAAATTGTTTTCTGAAACTATATGTGCAACGGATGTGATTGGTTTTACAACTTTATTTGTTCTTTCATTCATGGTGCACATTACGTTGATCAAGTAAGTCTATTACATCTAGTCCCTTAGTGAATTGGTGAGCAACATTAAACCTTTGAATTGATTTAAAATATAAGTTAAAGAACAAAAATTAATTCTCACAAATGAGAAATTTGATGATCACGGGAGATCAATAAGCTTCCTGATATTCATATAAACATAGGCATAGGCAATGTTGCACTGCCAAATACATTCACAGTATATACTATTATCAATACTTATATTTTGTTATGATATCCATGCTTAGCTAATTATTTTAGTATTTTATTTTATTTTGTTTTTTGTTTCTATATTTTTGTTTATTTATAGATAGTAGACATGTTTAATTTTTAAAAATTATCTTGTATTTCAAGTAAGTATTAATTGATTAAGATTAGCAAGATTTCATTTGAAGATTAGTTCTGATTCAGATGGATGGCAAAAATGACACTAACTATGAATTATCCAAAAAAAAAAAACCTTTGAAACCCCTCCCCACAAAAGAAAATATGGTAAGATTTCAGTGTGATAAATATAGCAATAACTTAAATTCCAAGCAGGTAACCATTTATTTGTCTAAGGAGATTGAACAAGAGAACAAGACAAGGCTCTGGCAAACAATACTTGGATCCATTATTCTATTATACTATATATAGTTTCGTCCATCTTCTGATACTCAAGCTGTGGTCAGAAGAGATAAAATAAATGAAGCAAACAATATGGTGAGGTTACGCTCACTTCTCTGTATTATTCAATGAAGACGGATTACATCTTTATATAGGAAAAGACTCTCCTGAGTCGGTTACATGCAAACCAAAGACAACTAGACTCTTAATTAAGAACTGACTCTTAACACGCCTACAACTGACTCTCACAACT
>ML801989.1:76443-89464 GCA_009831015.1 Picea engelmannii
ATGGGGGAATTCTGTTGCCCGCTGGCTCGAACTCAGCTGTCCAACTTAGCCTACAAGAATTGGCATCAGCTCCTGGAAGTAGTTTAATGGTCGCCTTGATGACCTTGAATACGTTCAGAGCCTCGCCCTCTATCACACTGTACGTAACGGTCATGTTTGTTTCGTCCAACGCTTCAATTCTCTCGGATTCATGGGTCGCCATTTTCATTCCTGCACCGAACAGTGAGTTTTTTTGTTTTACATTTGTGTAACATATTCTTTTGCTTAACCACAAATCGTCAAAAAGATATGTCGGTATAGATCCAACTTTTCATCTAATAAGTAAATCATTTAAACACAATTTTCCATTGTCAAATGGTAGTTATTATTTAAATTGTACTTTTAAATGCATAAATTTATTCAAAAATCTATTCTATTCAGCTCAGCAACCTGAAAAACTCTTAATCCATTTCATCTATTTTTTTAAAATTTCTGACAAATTTTTAAACAAAACTTAAAAACAAAGACAACCAGGAAAGATTAAAAAATATAATATTTAGACTACTGCTAAACAGTGTCCATACAAGGCTTTCTACCACTGAACTATATATCAGTTATAACAGCAGTGTACAGACAAATTATATCTAACACCTCTATGCCACACTTTGGCTGAGGCCTTATAGCCATCCATTAAAACATAAAAATTGAAATGTATGCTGAGGATAACCCAACATTGTAATCCTTGCATATGTAAAAACAAACTGCCCAGACAATCTGCCTATATTCTATTCCATATAACCTAACTGTACAAACAATCTGCTTATATTATGTTCCATATAACCTGCTGTATTAAGAAACCTGCTGTATTAAGAACGCTGCGTTGGACAGCAGTCTCTTAAAAGGGTTTACTGCTGGTTGTCATTGCAAACTTGGTATCCTGTTTGAATAATATTTCAGCTGGTTTGGGACAGCAATTACAGCTGGTTTGATTAGATACTATCTTGGGAACTGTTTGGCACTGTCACTTCTGGTTATAATCACTGTTTACTACTGTATTCTGTATTCATTGTATACAAGTTCACTATTGGTTGGATACTGTTCACTAGTGCTGTTTGAAGACTATTATTTGCTGGACTAAAGACCATTAGGAAAGCACTATTATTTGCTGGACTAAAGACCATTGGGAAAGTAGTTGTTACTTGCTATTATTGCTGTGGAAGTTGGTGGCTAGTATATTTCTGATCTGGATAAGTAGGGGAACTCTCTGCATATTGCAAAACTACTGTACAATTACCTTGTTTGACAGCAGTCCTAAGACCCTAGAAACCCTGGGGTTATTATTTTGCTTACTCTTTACAAGTTATTATCCCACTTATAAAGGAGGAGAGTATCCATCCCGCAACAAATCATTCAAATCAGTAGTATTAGCACTTGACATCCCAATTAACCAATAGTAAACTTGCACCTAGTTTTTTTCAGTGGGATAAATTTCTCACCAAAAAATTAAAAACTGAAGCGCTTAAATGGTATCCAAACGGATTTTGAAACCTCCGCTATTTGCATGACCCTAAACTTGAATACTCAGCCAACGGTCGCAGAAACGCTTAATGGAAATTAGGTTTGTTTCATACCTTTTCCCTACGTGGTACGCCTGATGGTGCCAACGTCGCCATCTCCGACGTCTTCAATACTTTTGAAATGAGAGGGCATTATCTTTGGAAATAAGCTTGCGGAATCCCGAATGGCATCCCAGGCTTTCTGAGCAGGAACCTTCAAATCTATCTCCACGTTCACAGATTTCATCTTTAAAAGCCGAAGCAGACAAAAAAACCCTGCTAGTGTGGGAAGAACAGAGAAAGAAAACCCTGCTACTGTGGGAAGAGATGAGACGTTTGAAGTATATATAGGCGGTGCCCGTGCAGAGATGGAGATATGGCCATTAAATGCATTCGGCCAATCAGTGAAGAAATCGTGTGTATGGTATTTAGCGCTTATACCTGTACAAATGTGATAGATGCCTTTATCTGAAATCTGTGATAGTTGAGCTGCTCTTTAAATTCTGTAGTTAATGCCTCGGCCACATTTAAGTGGCACATTTAAAATATGTCACCCCACTTTACCATTGTTTATTACCCACCTTTATCATAATATTATATGGGCCTTTTCACATAAGACAAAGATGGTGGATTATGACATCATTTTCCACTTGCCTTTTTTTTCTATAATATTATATTCACCCTTTGTCTTTTTCATGTGTAAGGGATGGATCTCCTTTTAAAACATAAAGTCTGATCATAAAACTTTTACCATGCAACAATGGGTAGACTGTATAGGGGAGTGGCTCCTTCATTTTAAATGTAAAATGATTTTTCCCTTCTTAGTCACTTAGCATATTAATTTTAATATGTTGTTTTTTTTTTGTTTGTTTGTTTTTTTTTTTGTTTTTTTTTTTTGGAATTGTCACCTTTACCCAGATTTTGTAGAAACCAAGTAAAAAAATTCAATCACATGGGTTTTGTCCAAGACTTGATTGGCTTAACTTTTGCCATTGAATTTATTCATGCATGTCGTGAAGCGACCTTCTTTTGCCACGTTTCTTTCATAAATGAACTTGCGAGACCCTTCAACAATTAATTTTCCCTTACAAATCAACCTTTTTTCAAAAATTTCAACGTGGCATGTCATGTATGAAGAAAGTCAATATGAGCCCTTGTTGTATTTTCGACCCCGAGATCCCATGCATTGCCTCGAAAAATGTGCAATGATGAAAACTTTGTGAGAGGGTCATGTTGAGAACATAATGATAATGCACCATGGCCAAGGGATGCCTACAGACCCAATAACAATAACTATGTAGGAAGACTATCACACACCCACTATGGCAACTAAATTTTTTTTTGTCTTTTCTTCGAGAGACAGAATCCTTGAATTTCTACGGGGCCTAGCGCAGACCATCCCTTCCCTTATCCTCCTCCAAGCAACCACAACCTGGCCTTAGTGCAAGCGCCTTTTGCAACTCGCGAGTTGGAGAGTCAAGGCTCTCGACTCCTCTTTCTCCAAACGTCGATACCCAAAACGCGATACGGGTATGGCTCCCTCCTCACTAGCACCTGCTACATATAACCGTAGGCTAGGCTAAACACTAGCACTACTCACAACTCACGACTTCGCAAGTTGGAGTGTTGAGCCATCGTTCTCCTCCTTTGTGAATCCTCGAAACGTGAAAGGTCAACGTTACGTGGACTCTGCCAAAGCGACGCGTACACGCCACTTGTCTCCTCCGCTGTATTCTGCTTGCGAGCTGTATTCTGCTTGCGAGCTCTCGGAGTTTTGCGACCTTAGCGATCAAGGTGCAACTTCTTCACCCTTTGAAACCCCGAAACACGATAAGTCAACAATGGGTTGACTCTGTCCCAGGCGACATGTGTCCACCACCTGTCAACCACACGATCCCCACCTAACAGATGTGCCACGTGTTCACACGAGCCCTCAATGCTCGACACTTTGCGACTTCTACAGTGGAAAAGAAATTCTTTCAACCTTTGAACCCCCGATACGCGATACCACGTGGAGGTTCTAATCCAACGGTTCTCCCGTGGCTTGGATCCAACGGTCTAGATCCTTTCACAATTTCGCGTATCGCGAGTCCTTAAAACTTTGCCCGTTGAATCCTTCGAGTCGGGAGTAAGCAAAATGATGAGCTTTCGCCACATGCCCTCCTTGATGGACAACTACGATCAAATCGCGACTTTGCACATCGCTAGTTCAAATAGTGTGTTCTTTGACCTTCTTGCTCTACGAGTCAGCGAAATGTTGAGCTCTCGCCACGTGTCCCTTCTGATAGACGGCTTTGATGATTTGAGAACTTGTCTCATGGACCTTCCTCCAGATCCAACAACTATTGGTCCGCACGCTTTAGATCTGACAGCTCAAATCTGTTTTCCTCTTGCGCTCACTTCTCGTTGTGTGGACGTGGATTTCGACGGTCCAGATCTCTCCTCTGTAGCTAATCTAACGATAATTGTCGCTCCTCCTCCTGAGCTTGGAATTTCTCTCGTCTTGGAAGAATTCTCTAAGTGTCGAAGACTTCGATCTTTGATTCCTCTACGAGCCCTATGACTTTGGGTCTTGTCTATGTTCCCCTTCACGTTGGTTACCTACACTCATCAAATCTTGCGAAGACTATAAGAGTCGAGACATTAACCCCTACGCTCCTTCCTCAAATTTAACGGTCGTGACAGACCTTGGGTCCTCCCGAACGGATCTCATCCATTCATCTTCCAAACGAAAGGACATTCCCTTTCGATACTTGAATCTCACTATCCTCCTGGAGTCTCTTCAATTATGAAGGGCTTAAGAGCTTTGCACTCTTTCTCCTGGACTTAACGCTTGGAAGAATTCTTTCACGCACCCCTTACGTTCATTCATCAAGTCTAGAATTTAAGTGGTTCTCGATTTTTGCTTGCCTCGCAGAGAGCCTGTGTGGATATGCACTACCTCTCCTGAGGTTAATCCACTATGTCCTCAAAGAGACTCAGAACGATAGGAGGGTTGACGTGCGTACAGGAAACTATACCTAAGGTCGACGAACTCACAGTTCAAGACTCTAGCTTAAGACACTACAGAACTCAAGCATTTATGAGAACAAGTCATGTTTGAACCATATAATTTCTTACTTGCCTAATTATACAATCAAGAAGAAATAGAAGGGATACAGTATATCCATTAATCATTCATTCATATTCCTAAAAACATTCACAGTATATCCAATTCATACACAAGATATCTGATTACTTATCTATTACAAGAGGTAGCCAACTAACTGACTGTGGGTGTTCGTCCTTCCACCCGACCATAGGCACAAAGGAATTCATTCTTAGCACTCTGGCCACCCCCGTGCCAAGCCATGATATCACCAGGGAATTCTCACACTTCTCGAGGGTTCTTCCTCCATTTTCGCTTCTGTTTGGTTCATGTTCTCTGTAACTCAGAGCTTTCTCTCTCTCAGTTATGGCCTCGGAAAGGTTTCTCAGATGCTCCTCAGCATCAAGCTCGCGGCCTTCAGTTCGTGACTCGCTGGAGAGCTCTGCACATCTCCCTTGCGAGCTTACACTCTCTTTTTTTTTCCCGGTGTCTCCTCTCCCATGTGTATCCCTCTTACCTTGGAAGGTTTGTCGACCTATCCTATTCTTTTTGTCAGAAGGAAGCTTAGGTCTGCAGGTCCCTGTGGTACTTCGGGTTGACAATCCATGTTTCCATTCATGGGGGTGGTTGATATTTCAACCACCAGTCCTTTCTTCATTAACTGATTTCTCTCCTTGGGATCCGAAGGAGGTTGTCATCCTCATCAGGGGAAATTTGGGGTTATTTGTCATAATGAACCCTCTCTTATAGTTTTCACATTCTTCCTCTAGTGATATCATGGCTAGTACTTTCAAGGCTTCATCCCCAGAGTCAATCATTGGAAACTCAAACAATAATACATTTACATTGTCCTCATGCATTAGCATTGTAATTCCTATTTTATGATTAATTACAAATTGGGGGAAATAGGGTGTTACAATTCCCTCCCCCCTAAAGGAACACTGTCCTCGATGTTCTTTCTCAAAAACACCTATCACACCTTTCTCATTCAACCACTTTAGAAGTCTTGACCTTCGCTCTCGGTCAGGTCCTCTTTCAGGATCTTAGTCTTTGTCATATGCCTTCAATAATTCTTGGACAACAAGCACATTAATCACAATTTTGTGTGAAAACATCTTACTGTTGTTCAAAATTCAAAAGGAAAATTTCATAATCTTAGCACAATACTTATCTGTGCAGTTTGTGGATCTGTATCCACATGGTAGTTTTGTTATCCATGCTCATCACTTTCCTTGATGTATCCATTGGGTGCATGATTCCAATTCAATATTTCACAAGAGCTATCATGATTTCATCTTCCTTTCCAAGGTTTTTCCGCACAGGAAACTACCCACTGTGTGCATGATCCCAATAGTTTACAAGAATTATTAAGGTCTCCTCTTCCTTGCAGTCACTCACCCTCTAGGCCCAGGCTCAAGCATCCCCTTCACTACTATATAGTCCCTTGGGCAATCCATCTTGCCCTGCCAAGGTTTTCTCACACGGGAAAATTTTAGAGACTCTATTGAGTCTTACAGTCAAGGCGTCCCTCAGACTTGCCCTACCAAGGCGTACCTCCGGCTTGTGTTACCTCAACACAATAATTTTCAGGCGATCATGGCTTATCACGGGGTTTTCATGGCTCAGTAGTAGCCATGTTCATCATCTTCAACTATGACAGCCCTCATCTGTCCTTTTTGGACATGTCTTTTCTTCTCACTTGTATCACAGGTATACAAAATTCATGAGACATCATTATAAATTCTAACTTTCAGAATTTTATTGCAAATCTGTCACCCACAGATTTTCCAATCTCACAATTTGTTTTCATATTTGTTCCGCACAGGTGTACCACTATGTTTCCCCCAGTCTGTAAAAATAACTATATTGGCCAAGAACTATGGAAAACTCAAAGATGTGAATGTTTGATTTGACGAACCTTTGTATAAAAGGTTGATGAATCTAAATTATGTTATGATTATGTGTTGCATGAATGTTGAGAGGATGGATGTGCTAAAACAAACCACGATGGCTAATGAGAGGTGGTGGAAGGGACCTGGAATGGTTGTGTTAACTTCCATCGAGCCAGTACCGTACTGGTTTTTACTTTCTCAAAGACCAAAGCAACTCTCTGACCCTAGAATGGATTTCCCGTCAGATTGGTAGGTGGGGAGGCTCCTCAAGAGTTAATGAGGGGATGGGGGTGAGCCACCCATCCGTAAAAGCTCCCAAACCTAACCACGGACGGGGGAAATTCGCGCGCACACGCAATCTTGCCAAAAAAAGGCAAGAGAGGAAGTGTGGTAAGGGGGTAGAGAGAAGAGCACGCGCAACATGGATCACGGAAGAGGACTGGAGAAACTCTGGAAACACAGGGAGTTCTAAATATAGGAGAATGAGAGTAACCTTTGTCCGGGATTATTTTTCTGTATCAGGAGAAGGAGAGTAACCTTCATCCTTGACTTCCATTGAGTTGGAAGTAGGAGACTGAATCTCAAAGCATTATGGTCTAGCTCGGGCGTGGCTAGTGGTAAATCCATTTGGAGTCATTGAGCCTATGGTTGGGTGGAAACGAGTACCCCTCCCAACAATCGCGTTACACCTGGTGTTTCTGATAAGTATTTTATTCCTTGTATTTTGAATTGTATATCATGAATACATGCTCATGTTTATAAGCCCATAATGATTTCTGTGTGGAATGATTGCATGGTGTTTTAGACTGGAAAATAATGGATGCATGTGTATACTTACATGCCATAGTTGGCGTCTGTACAAATGATTGATTCTGGGGCATGTGTTCGCTCCACCAAGAATCATCTTGTTTGCTTGATTCTCGTAATATTCTAGGAAGGCTCCTCGAGAGTACTCTTCCCCGAGAATTACCCCATAAACCTTGGAACCATACGGAACCTTTACCCAGAGATTCGACTAAGATCAGGGACAATTTCCCAAGAACCGTCTGAAGGTTCATGCGATCCAGGTTTGGAAACCATTATGCAAGAAAGAGTAGCTCTCTAAGGTCTCGAAGTCATGGGAGTTTGAAGCTCCGAGAGGTTGAATTTCATGATTCAAGCTCAGAAAGGATAGCGAGTCCAATTATTGAAAGAGAATACCCAATCGTTTGGAAGATGAATGGTCGGAATCCTTTCGGAAATACCCCAGATCTGTCAAGACCGATGGATCTAGAGGAGAAGCGTAGGCATTAACACCTCGACCCTTTTAGCCTTCGCAAGTAGTGATGGGATCCAGGATCGTAGATCCAAGGATCTGACAGAGCTCTATTGACCGTCGATATTAACCTTTGCATAGGCAGGAGAGTGGACTCGACAATGTCACGAAAGTCCTTAACTATTCGGAACCCTCCCTCGGCACAGGACGCGTGGCAGTCGGGTAGCATTTCACTGACTCGCAACTTGGAGTGGTCAAGGGTAGGACTGCACAATCCCACGATTCACAAAATTGTGACATGATCGTGGTCATTGGATCCAAGCCCCGGGAGAATCGTTGGATCAAAACCTCCACATGGTATCGCGTATCGGGGGTTCAAGGGTTGAAAGAACCTCTTTTTGACTGCAGAAGTAGCGAAGTGTCGAGCACCGAGGGCTCATGCGAACACGTGGCACATCCGTTAGGTGGGGACCGTGTGTTTGATAGGTGGCGTAACAACAAGCGCCCAAAGAAAGGTGGGAGCAGGTGATAGGTGGTGGACACATGTCGCCTAGGAAAGAGTCAACCCATTCATGACTTATCATGGCTCGGGGTTTCGAAGGATGAAGAAGTTGCACCCTGATCACTAAGGTCGCGAGACGTCGAGAGCTGAGGTCCTGTGCGACGGGTGACAACGATACAACTCGTAAGCAGAGTACAACGGAGGAGGCAAGTGGCGTGTACGTGTTGCTTTGGCAGAGTCTACGTAACGTTGACCTATAGCATATCAGGGATTTGCAAAGGAGGAACATGAGGGCTCAACACTCCAACTCACGAGGTCGCGAGTTGCGAGTAGTGCTAGTGTTTAGCCTAGACTACGGTTATATGTAGCAGGCGCTATTGAGGAGGGATCCATACCCGTATTGCATCTCGTGTATTGGCGTTTGGAGAAAGAGGAGTCAAGAGCCTTGACTCTCCAACTCGCGAGTTGTGAAAGGCGTTTGCGCTAAGGCCAGGTTGTGGTCGCTTGGAGGAGAATAAGGGAAGGGATGGTTTGTGCTAGGCCCCATAGAAATTGGGGGATTTTGTCCCTCGAAGAAAAAGATGAAAAATCTATGTTGTCGTAGTGGGTGTGTGACAAATTGGTATCAGAGCACGGTTACAACAGAAACTCATGGACTACTTGGGCTCATGGACGAGTTGTGCAGAAACTCCATTTGAAGTACTCTTAATAAGGAGTAACTCTCTATCCTAACCCCCTTTATCAAAATCCGAAGTTAAGAATGAAAATTCCCATTGTGTGTATGCATTTGAAAAATATGAATTATGCACTGATTGTAAATGAATACAATGTTGACTAACAACAAGTGTTTTTTCTTGCACAACAAGTGGACGATCAACCGCGGGAAACTGCAGACGCATAGAATGGTGATGCACCACGAAGTGGGGGATGGCTCCCACAATAGAGATGAAGAGTCTGGCGAAAGGAGAGCGGTAGAGAACCCTCCAGATCTAGCTGAGACTCTGAGAAGCCTCATGGTAGAACTACAAAGCTGCAACTCTGACAACGAGAGGTTGATAAAAAAGCAAGAGACGCAAACGAAAATTAATGAAGTCTTGTTGTAGAGTTTATTTGATAGACAAAGATAATTATAGCATGGAACTGACACCAGTCACGCGGACCAACGACAGACAAAGAGAAGTCGAAGCCCACCTGGGATACAGAAACGTGGTCTTTTAAGTGGACACACTGGGAGGAGCACCTCGAGAAAGGTCCACCCCAAAGATAAGGGACAAGCGTCGGAAAATTCCTTTGGAAAGGAAACTGGCGACTCGGAGGGATCTTCTAGTAGTAGAACTAGTTCCTATTCCCGAAGAAAATGGAAGAAGCGAAATCATTTCAAAAATCATAATCTCGAAGAATTCAAGAAGGCCAAACCACCCTCTTTCGACGGTGAAATAAAAAAGGGAGAGGAAGTGGAGGCCTGGCTGCTTGGACTAAAGAAGTATTTTAGAGTCCACGACTTCTCGAAAAATTTGAAGTCCCGAATAGCCACTTTCAACTTGAATGGGAAGGCTTCCATTTGGTGGGAAGACCTTAAGAATGTAAAATGGATTCACGAAGAAGGCTTATCTTGGGAATGATTTGAGAAATACTTCAGGAAGAAGTATTTGTCAGAAAAATATTTCGACAAAAAGACTAAAGAATTCTATGAACTCAAGCTGGGGCAACGCACCATAGAGGAATATGTCAGCAGATTCCTCTCATTGTTGAGGGATGTACCCTATATAAAAGCATAAAAGGCAAAGGTGCAGTGATTCATCAGTGGACTACCTAAGGAATTTCAGAACAGGATTGAGTTTGACGAGCCAAAGACCCTAAAAGACACTATCCTAAAGGCAAGATATTGTTATGAACAGCTTGGGCATCAAACAGAACCTTGTGAAGGCTGGAAGCAGAAGAATAATTTGGAGTTCCAAAAAAAGGGGTTTAAATCCCCAAGATTTCAAAACTATAAAAAGGACTCAAGGATGAGCTTCCAAACCCAAAGTGTACACTAGTAGAATTTCCCCTCCCAGAGCGGAAATAAACCTTTTGGATCTACCCCAGGAAAGATTGATAACTCGAAGAAAGAACCCTTGAAATGTTGGGCTTGTGGAGAAGAAAATCTACTAAGGGACTGCCTGCACCGACAAAAGAACAGTCGGAGAATTTACAACGTTCAATAAGCTACCACCGTCAATGACGTGGCCAGGAGCGTGCCACAAATTTATGCATCCTTGGATTATAAACAAGCCGACCATCAAGCTTCAGTGGTGGAGATGGAAGGTATGATGACCAACCATCTAGTGTCTATTCTAATTGACCCTGTTTCAAATTTGAGTTATATAACTCCTAAGGTTGTTGATAAGTGTAAACTACAGCCACATAAACATGCCAAGCCATGGTTGGTACAGTTATCCATTGGCACCAAAAAAAAGGTAGAAGAGGTCATACCAGCTTGCCAATTCACTATGGGTGAATTCTCCACCCAAGCAACCCTTAACATACTACCCCTAGGATCGTATGACATGTTGATTGGTATGGACTAGCTAGCCACATATAAAGCCAGACTAGACTGTTACCATAAAACCTTAGAATGTGTAAGTGAAGAAGGAAGAAGGGTAGCCCTTCAAGGGATCCAACAACCTGTCTCAGTGAGATGAATATCATCTCTTCAAATGAGAAAGTATTGCAGAAAGGGATGTCCACTATATGCGATACAGGTGTTGGAATCAGTTGAAGATGACAAACCAAGCCTCGAAGACCACCCCACACTAAGAGGATATAGAGATGTATTTCCGGAAGAGGTATCGGGTCTACCTCCGAGAAGGGACATTTACTTCTCGATAGAACTTGCACCAGGAGCGGTGCCAGTGTCTAGGACACCCTACAGGATGAGCACACCTGAGCTAGTTGAGCTTAAATTACAACTAAAAGAAATGATGGACAAAGGCTATATCTGTCCTAGCGTGTCTCCATGGGGAGCACCAGTCCTGTTTGTGAAAAACAAAGACGCTACCCTCCGACTGTGCATAGATTATAGACAATTCAATAAGGTAACCATAAAGAACAAGTACCCCTTACCCTAAATTGATGACTTGTTCGATCAGTTGGGAGGTGCTTCCATCTTCTCAAAGATTGACTTGAGATATGGATATCATCAAGTCTGAATCAAGGGTGAATACATCCACAAAACTACCTTCAGGACGAGATATGGTCACTATGAGTTTGTGGTAGTACCATTTGGATTAACCGATGCCCCTGCCACTTTTATGTGCTTGATGGACAATGTGCTCAGCAAATTCCTAGACAAATTTGTACTAGTTTTTACTGACAATATATTAATTTACTCCAAGAGTAGAGAGGAACATGAGGAACATCTTAGACTTGTGCTTCAAGTGCTAAGATAACATCATCTCTATGCCAAATTTAGCAAGTGCGACTTTTTCTAGAAGAAAATACATTACTTGGGCCATGTGATATCTGAAGAAGGAGTAGCAGTAGACCCTGACAAGATCAGGTCTATCATGGAATGGCCTACCCCAAAGGATGTTTCAGATATCATATCCTTTATGGGATTAGCAAGATACTATAGGAGGTTTATAAAAGGATTATCCAAGATTGGTTGTCTAATCATTGCTCTCCAGAAGAAGGGAGTTAAATTCCTTTGGACCCCAAAATGTGAAGAAAGGTTTCAGTCCCTAAAACATCAACTGACCCACACACCCGTGTTGAAGATCGCCAATAACGAAGCTGACTTCCTAGTGTGAACAGATGCCTGCAAGGAAGGGCTCAGAGGAGTCCTTATGCAAGAAGGAAGTGTAATCTGCTATGAATCCCAAAAATTGAATGAGCACAAAACTATGTGACCCATGATCTAGAGTTGGCTGCCATAGTACACGCCTTAAAAATGTGGAGGCATTACCTCCTGGGAAGGAAATTCGTACTCATGACAGACCACTATGGATTGCAACATCTGTTTGGCCAATCAAAACTCAATGCTAGACAAGCTAGGTGGATGGCCCTTTTTAGTGAGTTTGATTTTGAAATCAAACATGTTAAAGGAAAGGAAAATAAGGTGGTTGATGCCCTTAGCAGAAGTATGAAAACAATTCACCTGGAAGTGGTGAGCACCTGTGAGACGAATGTCAAAGAAAGAGTCAGGAATGCACAAGAAACAAACACATTCTTCCTGACCGTGACCTCGTACCTGGAGCAAGAACCCATAGGGATAAAGTATGAAGGCTACCAGATGATATATGGAGGTCTTCTAACTTATAGAAACATATTTTATATTCCAGATTGTGACGACTTGAAGAGGTTCATAATGGACGAACTAAATAAAAGACCATATACTAGTCACCCGAGATATCAGAAGATGATCACGACCACTAGGAAACAATTCTATTGGCCTGGGTTAAAGAAAGACATAGCTAACTATTTAGCTAAGTGCCTAGAATGCCAACAGGTTAAAGCAGAACACCGACACCCAATAGGATTATTACAACTGTTGATTAAGGTTGGTTGTCATTGATGTCAACCCTTGAAGAAAGACCCGTAGCACAAAGGTTTGGGTAATGGACCTAATAGTGTTTGATGTAAATATGACTCATTATCTTTTTGTCATGGTTGATAAGAAGTAAATATGGATGAACTCCAAAGTGGTCCCCTTATGGTGAAAGCCCTCACGGGAAGACGCTTTGTGGAGTAAGAGAACCCATGATTAAT
>ML801989.1:96530-152617 GCA_009831015.1 Picea engelmannii
GTTAGAGAGTTATGGCCATGAGAAGTTGGAGACCCCAGGTTTGGGTAATGGACCCAAGTTTGTTTGATGGGTAACGGTATGAGTTATGGTATATTTTCAGATAATACTATTCTATATGGATAGTACATGTCATGCCATTTCTGTTGGTATGTAGAACGTCACATAACTTCTCATAGTTTGAGATTTATGGCCTTACGAAGTTGGAGGACCCTCATATGTCATCTAGAAGCCCCAAAAGGTCAAAGTAATCAAAGTGGTTTAAGAGATTTTAAAAGTTAAATAATAAAGTGAAGTGATGAGTGTATTATAATTCAAAGTGAATACAAAATAAATTATTTCAATAATAATTTTAATGGAGAAATTAGAAGTTGACCCAACCCTAAAATAAGGAAAGTGGGGCCAAGTGACCTAGAAGATGTTTTTAAGGAAGCTACCTGGAGAGTATAAATAAGAGGAAAGGTTCTCTCATTTGAAATACACTTGAGAATATTGAATATATATAGGTGTCTGAGGTATACAAATGATATCTAAGCTGAAATTCTAAGGAAATTGAAGAAAAGAAGTCCGAAATGCAAGGACGGATAAATTTTTTTGATGGTGCTTTCTAAGGTATGTTATTTTCAGGTCATCTCACCATTTTCGCTATAAATTTTTTTCTATAATGATTCAGATCCTGAAATTGATATGAAAGTGAGAAAAAATATCCAAGTATCTGTGGTTAACAATTCCTCTTGTGGGTCATTGTATTTTGCGAGTTACACTCTGTGCAAAATAGGGTTTGTGGCCAGTCCTGAAACTAGTCAAAATCAGGTGTTTCGGGTAAAAATGTCATAACTTCTTCATAAAAGATCCAAATTCAGTGATACCAATTGTGTTGGTTAGGTTAAAGTCTGTATTATTATGTGTAATAGTTTCAAATCATTTCATCAAATATTTTGTGTGGGGCACGCTCTACAAGGTCGCTCTCTAGAATAAGCCATAATTCAGCAAGGTATGCCATTTTTGCTATAACTCATTTTCTAAGAGGTTCCAAGTAGTACCACTTGGAGGAATTGCATAAAACAAACTAAAGAACATTGTGTATCATTTTTAGATCTTTATACATTACAGGTTCAAAGTTATGATTACTTCAAGTTAGGGTTGTTGACTAATCCAAAACTAGGCATGTGATACTAAAGAAACGTTTGATGAAAATGATAGTCTCTTGTTTTTAAAGTTAAGGAAGGTTTTCATGAATGTGATCATATACACCACATCTATGATAGAGCTACAAATCAGATTTGGATGATGAAATTGATGAGGGCTTTTGGTTGAGGTACATGTTGAGTACATGGTTGAGACAAGTAGTTGATGAGTTGGCACACATACATGAGGTGTATAGTTGATGATGTTGGTACATATTGATGAGTCATAGTTGATGATTAGTTGACACATGATTGGTACATACTTGGAACATGGTTGGATGCACTTGTTTATGGTACAGGTTGATTATAGGTTGGTGCATGGTTGATGCACTTGTTTATGGTACAGGTTGATTACAGGTTGGTGCATGGTTGATGCACTTGTTTATGGTACATGTTGATTACAGGTTGGTGCATGGTTGATGTACTTTTTTGTGGTACAGGTTGATGCATGGTTTAGATTTATTGGTACAGGTTTATAGTGGCATATCTCACAGTGATAGTTTGATAGTGGTTCCATCATTCTACTTCTACTTCAAGGTGGCAGGATGGGGCAAGGATAGGTGGTTGTAGACAGAGAACATTGGGGGTTGTAGCCTCCTTCTGGTTGTAGCCAGAGATTTGGGGAGTTGGATCTTCCCTCAGGTTGTAGCCCGAGAGACTAGGGGGTTGGAGCCTCCTTCCAGTTGCAGCTGGAAAACAAAGGAAGTTGGTGTTTCCAATGAATGTAATTCTTCAAGACATATAAGAAAAAGCATTATGTGGTTTTCTCCCGATTTGGTTTTCCACGTAAAACACTGGTGTACTGTATATGTGTGTGATTGTTTATTTATTATTGCTCATTATTGGATAATAATTTTACATTGATATAACATTTGAAGAAAAATGATTATAATTACGTTATTACTTATTCACCCCCCCTCTCAGTAATCCAACAACAACCTCTACCAATCCCAGAATGGAAATGGGAAACCATTTCCATGGATTTCATCACCGGATTACCAACCTCGACTAGGCAAAATGACGCTATCATGGTGGTGGTGAATAAATTGAGCAAGTCCGCCCATTTTATCCCTGTCAAATCGACTTGCAAGGCAATAGATATCGCCAACATATTCATGAAGGATATACTCAGACTACATGGTATGCCTAAAAAGATTGTGTCTGACAGAGACACTAAATTTACTTCCAACTTTTGAAAATCCTTGAGGGCTGGTCTAGAGACCAAATTATTGTTTAGCACAGCCTATCATCCTCAAAACGATGGACAGACAGAAAGAGTGAACCAAATATTAGAAGACATGTTGAGGATGCATGTAATGCATCAACCTAAAAAGTGGGAAGATTACCTGCCACTTGTGGTATTTGCCTACAATAACGGCTACCAAGAATCCCTGAAGATGAGTCCTTTCGAAGTCCTCCATGGTAGACCGCGCAACACTCCAGTCAGTTGGAGTAACCCAGTAAACAGAGTTACTATTGGACCCGACATGTTGAAAGAAATGGAACAACAAGTGATTTAGATAAAACAAAATCTGAAGGTCGCTCAAAACAGACAGAAAAGTTACGCCGACTGAAAGAGAACTCCAAGAGAATTCAAGACGAGAGACCATGTATATCTCAGAGTTAGGCCCAGGAAGAGTTCCTTGAGGATGGGAGATTGTGAAAAGTTGGCACCTCGGTATTGTGGACCCTTTGAAGTTCTAGATAGAGTGGGACTTGTAGCCTATAGGCTAGCACTTCCTCCCACAGTAAAAGCACATAATGTTTTCCATGTTTCATAATTGAAGAAATATGTACACGATTCTAATCATATAATTGACTAGTTTGTGATCCAAGTGGAACCGGAGGGAGAATTCCTGCCAGAACCTCAATGCATACTAGACAAAAAGGAAACCCCACTCAGAAACCAAACCATTACACAGGTCAAGGTGCAGTGGAAACATTTTTTCCCAGATGAGGCTACATGGGAAATGGAAGATGCCATGAAACATGCATATCCGATTTTGTTTACTTCTATACATACACGTCATATTGATAGATAGAACATCGAGGATGATGTTCCTTTAAGGGGGAGGGAATTGTAACACCCTGTTTCCCCCAGTCTGTAAAAATAACTATATTGGCCAAGAACTATGGCAAACTCAAAGATGTGAATGTTTGATTTGATGGGCCTTTGTATAAAAGGTCAATGAATGTAAATTATGTTATGATTATGTGTTGCATGACTACTAGGAGGAGGGATGTGCTAAAAGAGACCATGATGGCTAATGATAGGTGGTGGAAGGGACCTGGAATGGTTGCGTTAACTTCCACCGAGCCAGTACCGTACTGGTTTTTACTTGCTCAAATACCAAAGCAACTCTCTGACCCTGGAATGGATTTCCCGTCAGATTGGTAGGTGGGGAGGCTCCTCAGGAGTTAATGAGGGGATGGGGGTGAGCCGCCCATCCGTAAAATCTCCCAGACCTGACCACGGATGGGGGAAATTTGTGCCACACGCAATCTTGGAGAAAAAAGGCAAGAGAGGAAATGTGGTAAGGGGGTAGAGAGGAGAGCGAATGCGACAGGGATCGTGGAAGAGAACTGGAGAAACTATGGAAACACAGGGAGTTTTGAATATAGGAGAAGGAGAGTAACCTTCATCCAAGATTATTTTTCTGTATTAGGAGAAGGCGAGTAACCTTCATTCGGAATTATTTTTCTGTATCAGGAGAAGGAGAGTAACCTTCGTCCGAGATTATTTTTCTGTATCAAGAGAAGGAGTGTAACCTTCGTCCTTGAATTCCATTGAGTTGGAAGTAGTATACTGAATCTCAAACCATCGTGGCCTAGCTCAGGGGTGGCCAGTGGTAAATCCATTAAGAGTCACTGAGCCTATGGTTGGGTGGAAACGAGCACCCCTCCCAGCAGTTGCATTACAGCTGGTGTTTCTGATAAGTATTTTATGCCTTGTATTTTGAATTGTATATCATGAATACATGCTCATGTTTATATGCCCATAATGATTTCTATGTGGAATGATTGCCTGGTGTTTTAGACTAGAAATAATGGATGCATGTGTATACTTACATGCCATAGTTGGCGTCCGTATAAATGATTAAGTATGGGGCATGTGTTCACTCCACCGACAATCGTCTTGTTTTCTTGATTCTCATAATATTCTAGGAAGGCTCCTTGAGAGTACTCTTCCCCAAGAATTACCCCATAAACCTTAGAACTATACCGAACCTTTACCCAGAGACTCGACTAATATTAGGGACAATTTCCCAAGAACCGTTTGAAGGTTCATGCAATCCGGGTCTGGAAACCCTTATGCAAGAAAGAGTAGCTCTCTAAGGTCTCAGAGTTGTGGGAGTTTGAAGCTCCGAGAGGTTGAATTTCATGATTCAAGCTCAGAAAGGATAGCAAGTCCAATTATCAAAAGAGAATACCCCATCGTTTGGAAAACGAATGGTAAAATTCCTTTCGGAAATACCCCAGATCTGTCAAGATCGATGGATCTAGACAAGGAGCGTAAGCGTTAACACCTCGACCCTTTTAGCCTTCGCAAGCAGCGATGGGATCTAGGACCGTAGATCCAAGGATCTGATGGAGCTCTATTGATCGTCGATCTTAAACTTTGCATAGGCAGGAGAGTGGACTCGACAACGTCCTGAAAGTCCCTAAGTATTCGAAACTGTCCCTCGGCACACAACGCATGGCAGTCGGGTAGCATTTCACTAACTCACAACTTGGAGTGGTCAAGGGTAGGACTGCACAATGCCACAATTCGTGAAATCGTGACGTGATCGTGGTCGTTGGATCCAAGCCCCGGGTGAACCGTTGGATTAGAACCTCCGCGTGGTATCGCGTATCAAGGGTTCAAGGGTTGAAAGAACCTATTTTCGACAACAGAAGTAGCAAAGTGACGAGAACCAAGGGCTCATGTGAACACATGGCACATCCGTTATGTGGGGACCGTGTGGTTTACAGGTGGCGTAACAACAAGCACCCAGAGAAAGGTGAGAACAAGTGATAGGTGGTGGACACATGTCGCCAGAGAAAGAATCAATCCATTCATGACTTATCGCGGCTCGGGGTTTCAAAGGATGAAGAAGTTGCACACTGATCGCTAAGGTCGCGAGACACTAAGAGCCAAGGTCCCATGCGACGGGCAGCAGCGATACAGCTCGTAAGAAGAGTACAACGGAGGAGGAAAGTGGTGTGTACGTGTCGCTTTGCAGAGTCTACGTAACGTTGACCTATCGCGTATCGAGGATTTGCAAAGGAGGAGCACGAGGGCTCAACACTCCAAATTGCGAGGTCACGAGTTGCGAGTAGTGCTAGTGTTTATCCTAGCCTATGGTTATATGTAGCAGGCGCTAGTGAGGATGGAGCTATACCCGTATTGCATCTCAGGTATCCGCGTTTGGAGAAAGAGGAGTCGAGAGCCTTGACTCTCAAACTTGCGAGTTGTGAATGACGCTTGCACTAAGGCCAGGTTGTGGTTGCTTGGAGGAAGATAAGGGAAGTGATGGTCTACGCTAGGCCCCATAGAAATTCGGTGATTCTATCCCTCGAAGAAAAAGACGAAAAATATAGGTTGTCATAGTGGGTGTGTGACAAATTGGTATCAGAGAATGGTTACAACACTTGGCCTGCTTGGGCTCATGGACGAGTTGCGCAGAAACTCCATTTGAAGTACTCTTAAAAAGGAGTAACTCTCTATCCTAACCCCCTTTATCAAAAGCCGAAGTTAAGAATGAAAATTCCCATTGTGTGTATGCATTTGAAAAATATGAATTATGTGTTGATTGTGAATAAATATAATGTTGACTAACAACAAGTGTTTTTTCTTGCACAACAAGCGAATGATCAACCGTAGGAAACTGCAGACACATAGAATGGTGATGCACCACGAAGTGGGGGATGGCTCCCGCAATAGAGATGAAGAGTCTAACGAAAGGAGAGCGGTACAGACCCCTTCAGATCTAGCTGAGACTATGAGAAGCCTCATGGTCGAACTACAGAGCTGCAAGGCTGACAACGAGAGGTTGATAAAAGAGCAAGAGAAGCAAACAGAAATTAATGCAGTCTTGTTGCAGAGTTTATTCGACATACAAAGACAATTGCAACATGGACCTGACACCAGTCACGCGGACCAACGACAAACAAAGAGAAGTCGTATCCCACCTGGGATATGGAAACGTAGTCTTTTAAGTGGCCACACTAGGAGGAGCACCTCGAGAAAGGTCCACCCCAGAGATAAGGGACAAGCGTTGGACGATTCCTCTAGAAAGGAAACTGGCGACTCGGAGGGATCTTCTAGTAACAGAACTAGTTCCTATTCCCGAAGAAAATAGAAGAAGTGAAATCATTCCAAAAATCATAATCTCGAATAATTCAAGAAGGCCAAACCACCCTCTTTCGACAGTGAGATAAAGAAGGGAGAGGAAGTAGAGGCCTGGCTGCTTGGACTAAAGAAGTATTTCAGAGTCCATGACTTCTCAAAAAATTTGAAGGCTCGAATAGCCACTTTCAACTTGAATGGGAAGGCTTCCATTTGGTGGGAAGACCTTAAGAATGTAAAAGGGATTCACGAAGAAGGCCTATCTTGGGAACGATTTGAGAAATACTTTAGGAAGAAGTATCTGTCGGAAAAGTATTTCGACGAAAAGACTAAAGAATTATATGAACTCAAGCTGGGGCAACTCACCATAGAGGAATATGTCAATAGATTCCTTGAGTTGTTGAGGTACGTACCCTATATAAAAGAAGAAAAGGAAAAGGTGCAATGATTCATCAGTGGACTACCTAAGGACTTTTAGAACAGGATTGAGTTTGATGAGCCAAAGACCCTAGAAGACACTATCTGAAAGGCAAGATATTGTTATGAACAACTTGGGCATTGGACAGAACCTCGTGAAGGCTGGAAGTAGAAGAATAGTTCGGGGTTTCAAAAAAAGGGGTTTAAATCCCTAAGATTTAAAAACTATAAAAAGAACTCAAGGATGAGCTTCCCAACCCGAAGTGTACACCAGCAGAATTTCCCCTCCCAGAGCGGAAATAAGCCTTTTGGATATACCCCAGGAAAGATTGATAACCCAAAGAAAGAACCCTTGAAATGTTGGGGTTGTGGAAAAGAACATCTACCAAGGGACTTCCCACACCGACAACAGAATAGTCGAAGAATTTACAACGTTCAAGAAGCTACCACCATCAATGACATGGCTAGGAGTGTGCTGGAAATTTATGCAGCCTTGGATAATAAACAAACCGACCAGCAAGCTTCAGTGGTGGAGATGGAAGGTATGATCACCAACCATCTAGTGTATATTCTAATTGATCTTGGTTCAAATTTGAGTTATATAACCCCTAAGGTTGTTGTTAAGTGAAAATTACAGACACATAAATACACCAAGCCATGGTTGGTACAATTAGCCACTGGCACCAAAATAAAGGTAGTGGAGGTCATACTAGCTTGCCAATTCACTATGGGTGAATTCCCCACCCAAGAAACCCTTAACATACTACCCCTAGGATCATATGACCTGTTGATTGTTATGAACTGGCTAGCCACATATAAAGCCATACTAGACTGTTACCATAAAACCTTAGAATGTGTAAGTGAAGAAGGAAGAAGGGTATCCCTTCAAGGGATCCAAAAACCTGTCTCGGTGAGATGAATATTAGCTCTTCAAATGAGAAAGTATTGCAAAAAGGGATGTCCACTATATGCGATACAGGTGTTGGAATTAGTTGAAGATGACAAACCAAGCCTTGAATACCACCCCACACTAAGAGGATATAGAGATGTATTTCCGAAAGAGGTACCGAGTCTACCTCCGAGAAGGGACATTGACTTCTCAATAGAACTTGCACCAGGAGTGGTGCCAATGTCTAGGACACCCTACAAGATGAGCACACCTAAGCTAGTTGATCTTAAATTACAACTAAAAGAAATGATGGACAAAGGTTATCTCCGACCCAGTGTGTCTCCATGGGGAGCACCAGTCTTGTTTGTGAAAAGGAAAGACGGTACCCTCTGACTGTGCATAGATTATAGACAACTGAATAAGGTAACCATAAAGAACAAGTACCCCTTGCCCCAGATTGATGACTTGTTCGATCAATTGGGAGGTGCTTCCATCTTCTCAAATATTGACTTGAGATATGGATACCATCAAGTCCGAATCAAGGGTAAAGACATCCACAAAACTGCCTTTAGGATGAGATATGGTCACTATGAGTTTGTGGTAGTACCATTTGGATTAACCAATGCCCCTGCCACTTTTATGTGCTTGATGAACAATGTGTTCAACAAATTCCTAGACAGATTTGTACTAGTTTTTATTGACGATATATTAATTTACTCCAAGAGTAGAGAGGAACATGAGGAACATCTTAGACTTGTGCTTCAAGTGCTAAGAGAACAACTTTGTGCCAAATTTAGCAAGTGTGACTTTTTCCAGAAGCAAATACATTTCTTGGGCCATGTCATATCTAAAGAGGGAGTAGTAGTAGACCCTAACAAGATCAGGTCTATCATGGAATGACCTACCCCAAAGGATGTTTCAGATATTAGATCCTTTATGGGATTAGGAGGATACTATAGGAGGTTTATAAAAGGATTCTCCAAGATTGGTTGTCCAATCACTGCCCTCCAGAAGAAAGGAGTTAAATTCCTTTGGACCCCAAAATGTGAAGAAAGGTTTCAGTCCCTAAAACATCTATTGACCCACACACCCGTGTTGAAGATCGTCGATCCCGAACCTGACTTCCTAGTGTGCATAGATGCCTACAAGGAAGGGCTCGGAGGAGTCCTTCTGCAAGAAGGAATTGTAGTCTCCTATGAATCCCAAAAATTGAATGAGCACGAAACCAACTATAAGACCCATGATCTAGAGTTGGCTGCCATAGTACACGCCTTAAAAATGTGGAGGCATTACCTCCTGGGAAGGAAATTCGTACTCATGATAGACCACTGTGGATTGTGACACCTTTTTGACCAACCAAAACTCAATGCTAGACAAGCTAGGTGGATGGGCCTTCTTAGTGAGTTTGATTTTGAAATCAAACATTTTAAAGGAAAGGAAAATAAGGTGGTTGATGCCCTTAGCAAAAGTATGAAAACAATTCACCTTGCAGTGGTGAACACCTGCGAGACGAATGTCAAAGAAAGAGTCAAGAATGCACAAGAAACAGACACATTCTTCCAGACCGTGACCTCGTACCTGGAGCAAGAACCCATAGGGATAAAGTATGAAGGCTACCAAATGATAGATGGAGGTATACTAACTTACAGAAACATATTGTATATTCCAGATTGTGACGACTTTAAGAGGTTCATAATGGATGAACTACATAAAAGACCATATATTGGTCACCCAGGATATTAGAAGATGATCACAGCCACTAGGAAACAATTCTATTGGTCTGGGTTAAAGAAAGACATAGCTAACTATTTAGCTAAGTGCCTAGAATGCCAACAGGTTAAAGAAGAACACCGATACCCACCAGGATTATTGCAACCTCGACCAATCCCGGAATGGAAATGGGAAACCATTTCCATGGATTTCATCACCGGATTACCAACCTCGACCAGGCAGAATGATGCCATCATGGTGATGGTGGATAAATTAAGCAAGTTCGCCCATTTTATCCCTGTCAAATTGACTTGCAAGGAAATAGATATCGCCAACATATTCATGAAGGAGATATTCAAACTACATGGTATGCCTAAAAAGATCGTGTCTGACAGAGACACGAAATTTACTTCCAACTTTTGGAAATCCTTGATGGTTGGTCTAGAGACCAAATTATTGTTTAGCACAACCTATCATCCTCAAACCGATGGATAGATGGAAAGAGTGAACCAAATATTAAAAGACATGTTGAGAATGCATGTAATGCATCAACCTAAAAAGTGGGAAGATTACCTGCCACTAGTGGAATTTGCCTACAATAACGGCTACCAAGAATCCCTGAAGATGAGTCCTTTCGAAGTCCTATATGGTAGACCGTCCAACACTCCAGTCAGTTGGAGTAACCCAGTAAATAGAGTTACTATTGGACCCAACATGTTGAAAGAAATGGAACAACAAGTGATTCAGATAAAACAAAATCTGAAGGTCGCTTAGAACAGACAGAAATGTTACGCTGACTGAAAGAGAACTCTGAGAGAATTCAAGATGGGAGACCACGTATATCTCATAGTTAGGACCAGGAAGAATTCCTTAAGGATGGGAGCTTGTGCAAAGTTGGCACCTCGGTATTGCGGACCCTTTGAAGTTCTGTATAGAGTGGGACCTGTAGCCTATAGGCTAGCACTTCCTCCCATAGTAAAAGCACATAATGTTTTCCATGTTTCATTATTGAAGAAATATGTACATGATTCTAATCATATAATTGACTGGTCTGTGATCCAAGTGGAACCAGAGGGAGAATTCCTGCCAGAACCTCAATGCATGCTAGACAGAAAGGAAACCCCACTCAGGAACGGAACCATTGCACAGGTCAAGGAGCAGTGGAAACATTTTGGCCTAGATGAGGCTACATGGGAAATGGAAGATGCCATGAAACATGCATATCGGATTTTGTTTACTTCTGTACATACACATCATATTGATAGATAGAACATCGAGGATGATGTTCCTTTAAGGAGGAGGAAATTGTAACACCCTGTTTCCCCCAGTCTATAAAAATAACTATATTAGCCAAGAACTATGGAAAACTCAAATATATGAATGTTTGATTTGACGGACCTTTGCATAAAAGGTTGATGAATGCAAATTATGTTATGATTATGTGTTTTATGACTGTTGGGAGGAGGGATGTGCTAAAAGAGACCACGATGGATAATGAGAGGTGGTGGAAGGGACCTGGAATGGTTGCGTTAACTTTCACCAAGCCAGTACCATACTGGTTTTTACTTGCTCAAAGACCAAAGCAACTCTCTAACCCTCGAATGGATTTCTCGTCAGATTGGTACGTGGGAAGGATCCTCAAGAGTTAATGAGGGGATGGGGGTGAGCTGCCCATCTGTAAAATCTCCCAGAACTGACCACAGATGGGGGAAATTCGTGCCACACACAATCTTGTAGAAAAAAGGCAAGAGAGGAAGTGTGTTAAGGGGGTAGAGAGGAGAGCGTGTGCGACAAGGATCGTAGAAGAGAACTGGCGAAACTCTGGAAACATAGGGAGTTTTGAATATAGGAGGAGAGTGACCTTCATCTGGGATTATTTTTCTGTATCAGGAAAATGAGAGTAACCTTCGTCCTTGACTTCTGTTGAGCTGGAAGTAGGAGACTGAATCTCAAAGCATCGTGGTCTAGCTCGGGGGTGGCCAGTGGTAAATCCGTTTGGATTCACTGAGCCTACGGTTGGGTGGAAACAATCACCCTTCCCAGCAATCGCGTTGCACCTGGTGTTTCTGATAAGTATTTTATGCCTTGTATTTTGAATTGTATATCATGAATACATGCTCATGTTTATACACCCATAATGATTTCTGTGTGGAATGACTGCCTGGTGTTTTAGACTGGAAATAATGGATGCATGTGTATACTTACATGCCATAGTTGGCATCCATACAAATGATTAAGTCTAGGGCCTGTGTTCACTCCACCAAGAATCGTCTTGTTTTCTTTATTCTTTTAATATTCTAGGAAGGCTCCTGAAGAGTACTCTTCCCCGAGAATTACCCCATAAAACTTGGAACAATACCGAACCTTTACCCAGAGACTTGACTAAGATCAAGGACAATTTCCCAAGAACCGTCTGAAGGTTCATGCGATCCGGGTCTGGAAACCCTTATGCAAGAAAGAGTAGCTCTCTAAGGTCTCGGAGTCGTGGGAGTTTGAAGCTCCGAGAGGTTAAATTTCATGATTCAAGCTCAAAAAGGATAGCGATTCCAATTATCGAAAGAGAATACCCCATCGTTTGGAAGACGAATGGTAAAAATCCTTTCAGAAATACCCCAGATCTGTCAAGACCGATGGATCTAGAGGAGGAGCGCAGGCGTTAACACCTCGACCCTTTTATCCTTCGCAAGCAACGATGGGATCCAAGACCATAGATCCAAGGATCTGACGGAGCTCTATTGACCATCGATCTTAACCTTTGCATAGGCAGGAGAGTGGACTCGACAATGTCCTGAAAGTCCCTCAGTATTCAGAACCGTCCCTCAGCACGGGACGCATGGCAGTCGGGTAGCATTTCACTGACTTGCGACTTGGAGTGGTCAAGGGTAGGACTGCACAATCCCACGATTCACGAAATTGTGACATTATCGTGGTCATTGGATTCAAGCCCCAGGAGAACCGTTGGATCAGAACCTTCGTGTGGTATCGCATATCGAGGGTTCAAGGTTTTTAAGAACCTCTTTTCGACTGTAGAAGTAGTGAAGTGTCGAGCACCGAGGCTCGTGCGAACACGTGGCACATCCATTAGGTGGGGACCACGTGGTTGACAGGTGGCATAACAACAAGCGCCCAGAGAAAGGTGGGAGCAGGTGACAGGTGGTGGACACATGTCGCCTGGGAAAGAGTCAACCCATTCATGACTTATCATGGCTCGGGGTTTCAAAGGATGAAGAAGTTTCACCCTGATCGCTAAGGACGTGAGATGATGAGAGCCAAGGTCCCGTGCGACGAGCGACAACGATACAACTCGTAAGCAGAGTACAACGAAGGAGGCAAGTGGCATGTACATGTCACTTTGATAGAGTCTACGTAACATTGACCTATCGCATATCGGGGATTCCCAAAGGAGGAGCACGAGGGCTCAACACTCCAACTCACGAGGTCGCGAGTTGCGAGTAGTGCTAGTGTTTAGCCTAGCCTATGATTATATGTAGCAAGTGCTAGTGAGGAGGGAGTCATACCCATATTGCATCTATGGTATCGGCATTTGGACAAAGAGGAGTTGAGAGGCTTGACTCTCCAACTCACGATTTTTGAAAGGCGCTTGCGCTAAGGCTAGGTTTTGGTCACTTGGAGGAGGATAAGGGAAGGGATGGTCTGTGCTAGGCCCCATAGAAATTCGGGGATTCTGTCCCTTGAAGGAAAAGACAAAAAATCTAGGTTGTCATAGTGGGTGTGTGACAATAGGAACCAGATTCATAATTATGGGACTTTCCTTCTCATAACGGTTTGGCTCAGCAGGAAATTGGCCTTCCTTATGGGCTTACAATGCTGCCATATCCATGACCCCTTTGCTTCCTGCACTGTCAACTTCAATCGGTCAAACAACTTGTTAGATTTTCCATGCATATACATTTTATTGCACCTTTACAACATCGTCACAACAATTTCAGAATTGTGCATACTTAACAATTAAATTACTTTCTCAAAAAGGAAATACCATTCCTTGCAGTTTGGCTCAATGGGCAATCGGTCTTCCTTATGGACTTACAACACTGCCATATCCAAGATCGTTTCCTCCCTGCAATTTCATTCCTTACATAGCCAAACAATTGTTAGTTTTTCGTGTACATTACCTTTTTCGAAAATCAAGTATACTAATAGTCCAGGTCATTTCATCTATTCAAGGATTCAAAGCGAAAGGATACATCATCCCTTACCTATGAATCATCCTAGCCTACCAAATTTTCAAAATGTGATTCGGATATCAATTGATTTTAATGAATGCGCAAACATTTGTGGCCACATTCATACCAAATGCACCCTTTCATTGATTTCAAGTTTGTCACACTTTATGACAGGTTCTTGACTATGGTGTATTGGAACTTAACCAACCTCTCCACCACATGGCCTATTCGTTTTCATTCATTCTTACAACAAGACCATGCTTCCTGCTATAGGTCGATCACGATCCCAAATTAGTACACATGAAACTTAAAAGTTTCACATGAATGCACCCAAGAATTATGCCTTCATTAATAACCAGGGTGCCAACACTCATGGCCACCCAAATTTGGTTTTCTCTAACACCTATACAATGTGAGTAGAAATGTTGGAAGGTCCTCCTTCCTCAATGGGAAATCCATTGTATGTCCTTTATGAAAATATGCATTTCCTTGAAGTAATTCCATGCAACGTACTATCTATGAGAACTTTTGTTTCCAATCGTTCCTTGATTGGTCCATGTGTTCATGAAATATCAGTTCATGAATTCTTCCTAGGGTTACAATCATTCTTTACTACCAGAGGTTCACGCCTCCATCATTCAGGTTCTCCTTTCTGAATCATACCCTACTTGGGTATCCATGGCATACCACTGCCCTTTCAATTTTCATGCATAACATGAGACAATAAAATATTTCGGAAGGGGTTCTCACTCGAATCCTTTCATACCCTGAGCCACATAAGAATGAACATTTTTATACCTGTTCTTGGCTGCTAGCACTCTCTTTCTAATCTCTACCTCATCAACAGTGCTTTAGCAGGATTTTCACAGTCCTGTCAACAATCTTTCAGCCACAGCCTTCTCCTGGTCATCCTCTGCTTGAGGTTGCCCGTCATTGGCAATTGTCTTCCTCAATAGCTCCAATTCCTTTCTATACATAGCATGCATCATCATAGTCACAATTATATTAGTCGTAATATTAAACCAAATGCATGTATCATAACATTCAAATTCATAAACATCTTCAAAATGTCCTATCATATCTTCATGCACTTCATCATATTATCTTCAAATGTTTCCACAAGTGCAACACAAACAAATTTCGATTGCATCTTCAACAATACAATCCTTATCATTATGTGTCAAAATGTTTTTACTTTCATTGGCATACCATCTTTCTCATCCAAGAGAAAACATAATACTCAGCGAGGAAAGAATTGCAGACTCTCCCCTTCTTCTAACTCTTTCTACACCGCCAGGGCTAGAGTTCAGCCTAGTCGAGTTATCTCTAAGGCATTATTATATTTTCTTAATCATGGCTTCAACCAATCCTTATCCGTTAAACATACTCATTTATTCATTTAATCATACTGGGGGGTTTACTAGCCTCTTACGAACTATACCAGTTTCCACAACTACTCTTTTTCTGAGTAGCCCTGGGTTAGGCTCATCCTAACTCTTAGGATACTTCTGCATGCTTTAATAGAAAAATATTTTTCCCATAATGAATTATGAACATGTTCGTCTTGCACACTACCATTCGGTTATCATAATTGGTCAATATTCATTTATTAGTCTTCTTATTCATTACATGATATTTTTCAAAATGTAATCCAGGATTCTGGTGTATATATATAAGCTTGTGGCTTACTGCTTAATTCTCAGTAGTCATTAAGGTTGTGACTTCGTTTTCCTAATAGAGTCTTCACACTGTTCCTCCACAAGGAACTCCTTCAGCATGCAACTTCCTTATTGCATATCCATCACTATTTGTGATGTCCTCAACCTTGAGTTAGCTTTAGTTGTCTACCAAATATTCCCTTAAGGAATATAAACATGCATCTTTGTCATGTACGTAATTACATATTCTGGTTTTGTTAACTTACATCCATGATGTATTTAACCATATTCATAATCCTAAGCCTACATGTAGCTATCATAGGTACATTTCACAGCCCACATACATCTTTACTTTTAAGATCAGTCAACTGAGGATTGTTCACAATCCTTCTCATGTGATTCCCAAAGGCATAATCATTTGCCTCTTATTATGACAACATAACATCTTTGCTCATTTACGCTTCTATCTAATCATATTAGTATTCCATGAGAAAAGGGAATACAGTCCCCTCAAGCTATTACTTGGAATAGAACTTTCGTGACTCTTCAGAATGGGGTCAGCCATGCATCCATAGTATTTGTTTGGTCTGGACAAGAGCGATTCTTGCTTTATATTTCCCTCATTTAGGCAGTCACCTCGTGTCTTTAGTATACCTGTATTCTTACATTATGCTTGTGCTTGTACATGTAATATCATTCATACCTAACTAGCATTAAATCATGCTTTATATCAAGAAGCTTCACAATGCATTAAATCGATGCACTCAAGCATAACACACACAAACCTAACCAAACATTTATCATGCAAGCTCATTTCTTGCACCCCTTCCATGTCATTCACACACATGGACATATCTGACTTCTATATCCTTTTTTTTTTCTTTTTTCCAAGGATCTTCCAAGCATCCTTATGATCATGTATACACATTCATGTATATGTAGGTGCATCTATTGCACCTTTTTACCTAATGCATTCACTTGATAGTTTAATTTCATCATTAGTGTCCTTTAGTTTGAGACTTCAGTCACTTACAAGACTAATCTCATAGTCATACCTCGTGTTGGTGTTGTCTTCTCTCATGGCTATAACCAACCAAGGTCACTTTCCTCTTTATGCGACAACGTCTTAGCAAGAAAACCTCCTTGCTTCAGTGTCCATAGGGTCTTACCCATCTCACTTTTCTCTGGTCATGAGGAGTTATATACTCCGATTTTAATATAAAGCAGTAATTATACAACCAATGATCTTGCCTGATCCTCTCAAATTCCTTTAGTCCCACAAAGGTATTAACCATTATATAACCAACCATCATCAGTGCCTAATGTTTCAACTACCCATGCTTAGAGGCGACATCACTAACATCAGGTTTTTTGGCTTTCGGGCTTCATCTACCCTTGACAGAACCCTACCACCTTCAGCTATCCACATTCAAGTCTTATTATCAATGTTAACTATCATATCCCTACTTAGGTAAGAGTAGTCGTCACTTTGACAAAGGGGTTAACTAAATTCTTCTGTTGAAATTCAACAAGAATTCCCAAAAACACAAGTTCAATCTACAGTCCTTCTCCTCAAGGAGTAAATGCAGATAACTATATCTCCTTACGTGACTCGTACATGAACCCAAGTAGGCCAAGTGTTGTAACCATGCTCTGATACCAATTTGTCACACACCCACTATGAAAACTAATTTTTTTTTTGGTCTTTTATTCGAGGGACATAATCCCTGAATTTCTACGGGGCCTAGTGCAAACCATCCCTTCCCTTACCCTCCTCCAAGCAACCACAACCTTGCCTTAGTGCAAATTCCTTTCACAACTCACGAGTTGGAGATTCAAGGCTCTCAACTCCTCTTTCTCCAAACGTCGATACTCGAAATGTGATACGGGTATGGCTCCCTCCTAACTAGCGCCTGCTACATATAACCGTAGGCTAGGCTAAACACTAGCACTACTCACAACTCACAAATTCGCAAGTTGGAGTGTTGAGCCCTCATGCTCCTCCTTTGTGAATCCCCGAAACACAAAAGGTCAACGTTACGTGGACTCTGCCAAAGTGATGCGTACACGCCACTTGTCTCCTCTGTTATATTCTGCTTACGAGATGTGTCACTACTGCCCATCGCACGAGACCTTGGCTCTTGGCGTTTCACAACCTTAGCAATCAAGGTGCAACTTCTTCACCCTTCAAAACCCTGAAACACGATAAGTCAACAATGGGTTGACTCTTTCCCATGCGACACGTGTCCACCACCTGTCAACCACACGATCCCCACCTAACGGATGTGCCACACATTCACACGAGCCCTCGATGCTCGGCACTACGTGACTTCTGTAGTCGAAAAGAAATTATTTCAACCTTTGAACCCCTAATACGCGATACCACGTGGAGGTTCTGATCCAATGGTTCTCCCCTGGCTTGGATCCAACAGTCTGGATCCTTTCGCTATTTTGCGTATCGCGAGTCCCTAAAACTTTGCCTGTTGACTCCTTCGAGTCGCGAGTAAGCGAAATGTTGAGATTTTTCCACATGCCCTCCTTGATGGACAGCTACAATCAAATCGTGACTTTGCACATCGCTAGTTCGAACATTATTTTCTTTGACCTTCTTGATCTACGAGTCCGTGAAATGCTAATCTCTCACCACGCGTCCCTTCTGATGATTTCAGAACTTTTCTCGTGGACCTTCCTCCGGATCCAATGACTATTGGTCCACAGGCTTCAGATCTAATGGCTCATATATGTTTTCCTCATGCAGTCACTTCTCACTGTCTGGCTGTGGATTTCAACAGTCCAGATGTCTCCTCTACAGCTAATCTAACGATAGTTGTCACTCCTCCTCCTGAGCTTGGAATTTCTCCCGTCTTGGAAGAATTCTCTAAGTGTCAAAGGCTTCGACCTTTGTTTCCTCTATGAGCCCTATGACTTTGTGTCTTGTCTATGTTCCCCTTCACGTTGGTTACCTACACTCATCAAATCTTGTGAAGACTATAAGATTCAAGGAGTTAACGCCTACTCTCCTTCCTCAAATTTAACGGTCATGATAGACCTTGGGTCCTCCCGAACGGATCTTTTCCATTCATCTTCCAAATGAAAGGACATTCCCTTTTGATACTTTAATCTCACTATAATCCTGGAGTCTCTTCAATTATGAAGGGCTTAAGAGATTTGCGCTCTTTCTCCTGGACTTAATGCTTGGATGAATTCTTACGCACACCCCTTACGTTCATTCATCAAGTCTAGAACTTAAGTGGTTCTTGATTTTTGCTTGCCTCGTAGAGAGCCTGTGCAGATATGCACTACCTCTCTTGAGGTTAATCCACTCTGTCCTCAAAGGGACTCAGAATGATAGGAGCGTCGACGTGCATACAAGAAACTATACCTAAGGTCGACGAACTCACAATTCACAACTCTAGCTTAAGACACTACAAAACTCAAGCATTCATGAGAACAAGTCATGTTCAAACCATATAATTTCTTACTTGCCTAATTATACAGTCAAGCATAAATAGAAGGGATACAATATATCCATTAAGAATGCATTCATATTCCTGAAAACATTCACAGTGTATCCAATTCATACACAAGATATCTGATTACTTATCTATTATAGGAGGTAGCCAACTAACTGACTGTAGGTGTTCATCCTTCCACCTGACCATAGGCATAGAGGCATTCATTCTTAGCACTCTAGCCACCCCCATGCCAAGCCATGATGTCACCAGGGAATTCTCACACTTCTCGAGGGTTCTTCCTCCATTTTCGCTTCTGTTTGGGTCACGTTCTCTGTAACTCAAAGATTTCTCTCTCTCGGTTATGGCCTCGGTGAAGTTTCTGAGATGCTCCTTGGAATCAAGATTACTGCCTTTAGTTCATGACTCATTGGAGAGTTGTGCGCATCTCCCTTGCGAGCTTATGCTCTTTTGTTTTCTAGGTGTCTCCTCTCCTGTGTGTATCCCTCTTAACTTGGAAGGTTTTTCGACCTATCCTGTTCCTTTTGTCAGAAGGAAGCTCAAGTCTGCAGGTCCCTGTGGTACTTCGGGCTGACATCCCATGTTTCCATTCATGGGGGTGGTTGATAATTCAACCAGCGGTCCTTTCTTCATTAACTAATTTCTCTCCTTGGGATCCAAAGGAGGTTGTCATCCTCATCAAGGGAAATTTGGGGTTATTTGTCATAATGAACCCTCTCTTATAGTTTTCACATTCTTCCTCTAGTGATATCATGGCCAGTACTTTCAAGGCTTCACCCCCACAGTCAGTCATTGACAACTCAAAAAATAATACATTTGCATTATCCTCATGCATTAGCATGATAATTCCTATTTTATGATTAATTACAAATTGGGGGAAATAGGATGTTACAAATACATAGGTGTGCATGACATGGACCAGACTAGGCCCCACAAACTGCAATCATCCCTACATAAGACTTGTGGCTCCACACAAACATGTGTCATAGATGTGTGCCACAACCTCCAATCCTATCTAGGACAAGAGATGGTGACACAGGGACATAAGGGCACTGATCATGATCGGACTAAGTCACGAAGTCCATAACATAATCATCCACTATGGTTTACATGGATTTAACTTGCATCCTTGGGCTTACAATGGTGTAGCCAAAATGAGAACTCTAGGGTACCTCCTGGAGAGGTAACAATAGGCTCCAACTGTGGACGCGTTCTCTTCCTGAGAGGATGTGAGAACCTCTGAATCTCAACTTGTAGACCTAAAACAATGTCAAAGCAAATATCAAATGCTACGAGAGGAATAAGACATCAAGTCTCATCCCTTCCTAGAAAAAAAATTAAAATAAAGCAAAAATGTCATTTAATCTATGTAATGGAAATTCTAAAATGAAAAAATGAAATAAAAATATAAACCATGCTCATGGTAGAGCTTATTTTGACAAGCCAAAATTTTTAACTAACGTTATCAAACCAAAATTTAAACTATCAATACTCAGATGAAATCATATAATCAAAATTTGAAAGGAAATAGTGGTAAAATGAGAGCATCTAAACTAAACAAAATACACTAATACTCATAATAGAGAGCTTATTCGTCCTACCTACTCTAATCAATTAAACAAGATATGTTAGGTAAAATCATATAACCAATGCAACCAACATATTAACTCATTGTTACCTTAGGTTTTACCTTTGTGTTTGGTTGCTAAGCAGAAGAGTGCGATGTCAAACCTATAGTAAGCATATGTGGATAACGTTTTCATGACTCGGGAAGATCCTGCAATAGGATCAGGATCATCATGCAAAAGAGTTACAACGAAGTACTATGCATCCCTTGTACTACTGCATGCTTCTTCAATCCATAACTCAACAAGGTTGTTGTACTTATTGTTTTCATTATTGGCATTGAACCACTCATCAATGTTATTCATTGCACTATCAAGTAAAAGAGGCTTTGATGGCAGCTCCAGTTGGAATCTGCATGAAGACTCCCGCTCTCCCTAGGTGTATCTAGTCACATACCCACACTTACAATGAAAAAATAAATAAGAAATGGAAACGAAACAAAACTCACACCTTATGGTTGATTGTCGTGGCATGAAAAGATGACACCTCATGAAGTATGTCTGAAACTGTAAGTGGTGTTTGCCTACTATTGTGACCCTCAAACTCTCATTGTCAAATGGATATTTATACACCTGAGAGATACTCATTAAGGATGTTCATGATCGAATTACTTATGTTGGGTCTTGAATGTGTAAACTCCCATTCTCTGCCTGTAAAGATACATGTTCCTGTAATATGGCCACACTTGGTTGATATGGACAAAACTTTGCAATATACCCATTAGTCTTTGTATCATAGATGGGATCACCATCAAAATGGTAATAACCTATATACCATTACATCTTTCAATCTGGAGGAATGCATCAATACTTTTGATCTCTCTACAGTCATGTTTTTTGCCCAGTGAAGAACTGCCCACCAAGTTGTCCCCTTCTTAATCACTACAAGATGTATCATGAGAATTAGGTGACCCGAAAGGAATATAGGTTGTCCAATCTGTACTTTCATCTAGAGGTGGGAGGGTGGGTTCTTGAATATTATTGTCAACAATGCTTTCCTCATTCCTTTATCTTCAATTAAATCTTGATTCTTGATGGAAATATGAGAAAATTCCGTTCCACTGCTCCCTACTATGATGCCTTCCTCTTCTTTATCAACATGGCCATAAATTTCTTCTTTTGTATCGATCATAAACTTGTCACCATTTGTAAGATAAGACCTGTCATTATTGTTTTCCTGTTGAGATAACACATTAAAATCTTCCACCGGGTCTTCCTCAAAACTCTCGAGGTAAAGTTGTCATTCATTGTCCTCACATGGTTTTGGATGTGACCCAAATCATGTTTTCTTCTATGATTTCTTTATTTTCAATATGGAGAGAAATGGTCTTTTGATGCTCTTCTTCAATAAGATCTTGTCTACCACCTGCCTCATCCATTTCTTTGAGGCTTTTCAAATAGGCCTCCCATTCATCGTTCCTGAGAAATCATGTGATATTGACTCATGGGAGGAAGGTGAAATACAAGCCTCTTCATGGAGATCGTCTTCAATTCTCAACATACAAGGCTCACCATACTGTACTTGGGTATATTCCATCAAAAATCTAATTGCATCCATTTTCTCTTTTATCTCTGAAAGGACATCATCGGAGGGGTGCTCACCATATTCTGTGACCAAATTATTAATCTTCTCTAGCACTTCCCTGCAGAGCAATGAGGACTTCAACATCTTCAACCTATTTATAACCTGGGATCCACTCTTTCTGAAATCTCTTCACCACTTGGGGAAAATAATTTATTTCTTTTGGTTGAAGCCTCTTACTACACCACTTCCTTCCAAGTAATCCTTGTATTTCCCATGCAAAATATTTCATCAAAACATCTTCAAATACAATATTAGTATCAATCACATATTTCATAAAATACTCTAGGAAGTCAGCAACTAATGACGAATCTTGATCAAACCTAGTAATACAATCACGCATGACATTCACATGAAGATGCAGAGCTTTTGGAAATTGTGGTAAATCCAAAGGAACAAGTAAATAAGCAATAGATGACAATTCCTCTTCCTTAAAATCCATACTTCAAACATAAATAATGATGATTTGTTAAATCAAAGAGATTTCTTACCAATCGTAACCTTACCTAGATGTGGAGTTGCCAATCACTAAGGAGTTGTTCTTGTGTTCTATCTCTTTGTAAAATTTCTTCAAGTGGAGTCGCCATGTGAGATCCTATAATTTAGAGTATACTATAATAAACTCACAAAAAATGTAAAACACGAGTTCTTACTAGAGATCAGACAATGGAGTCGCCAATGTTGGAAATTTTAATTGTTATGCACTTCTTTTTATTTTTCTTCAATGGAGTCGTCAGATGAGATCCTGAAAGGTTAGCATATAAATCCAAAACAATATCATCAAAGTGCAATTCAAATAGACTTACCAATGTATATGTCATAGGGCACCCTTTGGTTTGAAAACCTTGTTCCCTAGCAATGGCGCCAAAAATGTTACCACCCAAACTAGCAGTCCTACAAGGCCTTAGGCTGTTATGGGAGAAACATAAGGAATGGGTGCCCAATGTCACCACAACACCTATCCTCTCCATGTTCAAGTTCAACTCCCACTCATGAAAGTCTTTTGGAGGCTTCCCTATCACACAACACAATCACCTGACTCGACCTATCAGTAGACTAGTGCCTTAACTATTGGGCTATGGTGAAGGGGTAGGAGTTAATTATTTAAAGTTTGTTGATATACAATTGATTTAACGCAGAAAATAAGACTATAACAACAACAAAATAACATTCATATCATCATAATATATAGCTCTAATACACAAGATCGAATGTTGATAACACTTACCAATGCTTGGAGATTTGTCTAGGCAAAATACCTTGGTAAAGTGGATGAAAATGAGATGTAGGTTTGTTGTAAGTAACTGCAGACCTGCATCAAATCTCGACTTTCCCCTTTTAAAATATTCAATTAAAACCATACAAACTAAGGGGAAACAATTACCCTTGGGGGAGGGGAGTCCAAGACAAAATCCCTAGGATTCCTAGCTCATGAAATGTGAAATTACAACAAGCTAGTATATGTATTTTTTTTTGTATTTTTATAATTTTATAAAACATAAAATTAAAATAACTTGGATTTTTCAAATAAAGTTGGTTGAGAGAAAGTGGGTCTTATATTATCACCTTCAAGTGTCGGTTGCGATCACAACCACCTCTAAGTCAACTTTAGACTTTGAACTAAAAGACGAGTTATGAGTTGATGGACTATCAACCCTGCCTTAGTCTAGAAAGAAAAATTTGATCTTAGATCCTTACTAGGAAAGCTCCCAATGGATGGTTTCCAACCACTAGATTGGCATGGGTGCAAAGGAAAGATATTCTCCTTGTTGAAGATATCCTCTAAAGGATGTGTCCAACCCTTGGATACTGGCCCCTCGACACCACCAAGGGAAGAGATAAGGAACCTAGCCTAGATCCTTCCCTCCATGTGGCTATGTAGCCCCTCAACGGACCAAACTCTTGATCTTAGAAATCAACCCAAGCATAAACAATCATTTCTTCTATTAAGCACTATTACTCGTAAGACAAGAAGAAATAGCATGGAAAAATCAACCATAATACTCAAGAGAATGAAATTTCAACTAAAATGGCATAATGATCTCACAATTCATCAGCAACAACAAATGAGAGGAGTAGTTAGCCTTATATAGTTCTCATTGTAACGACTAGTTTTCCTTCTCTCATTCAAATAATAATATCTAACTTGTCATCCACATGTTGGAGACTAAGTTTTTTCTAAAAAAAATGATTGTTTTATCATTAAAAATTCTCCTTGAAGGAAATCTATTTGACCCAAAAAGACAACATCTATCTCTCTTGAGTCTCCACTTGCTTAGAATTAAAGACACCAACAACTAGTTCAACTTGCCACTTTTCAACGTTCCTGGACTCATAGTTCACTTGGATCTTCGACTTGATGGGTGTGTGCCAAATTAATTAAATGACAACGATTTGTTTAAGTGATGGCCAATTATTTTAGGTGTTGTCTACTTGTTCTACGAAATGTTTTTTTTCACTAGAATCTGGCGACTTAAATCTGCACGAAATCACCATTTTTTGTTGTTTTAAATCCATTTTTGAATAAATAAATGGAATCAGAATACTGAAAAACTCATGGAGCACTTGGATTATACATAAATAATCACTCAAAACTGTTGATCTAACTATTTCTCACCAGATTTCGAGCAAATATACCCGGAAATATGACCAAATAAAAGTCACTTCGTAAAACTTTTAGCCTGCTGCATTATTTTAGATGGGCCCAATTTTATTGAATGCTAGACTGATTTGTTTAAGTGACACAACCCCTCCTTTATTGACCGCTGATGATTCCTTTGTTTATGGTTGAGTAGACGACTCCTTTATATGATATGCCACGACTAGCTAAAGAAACAAGATCGCTCCCCTTTTAATCTTTACCATACACCTTCCTCTCATTAAAATATGACTTTAGTGATTTTTTAAGAGAAGGGGGTCCACTAATATGGCCAACGTATGATGTCACTTTAATATCCTTAAAGTGCCCCCTTTAAAACATTCATTGTGATTTAAACAAGAGTTGCATGGCAGCTTAGTCCCTGCCAAGTAAATTTGGAAATGGAGTGTACCTATATGGGATCATTGAACTAGTTAGAGTGTCCCAACAATTGTCAATTTACTATAAAACCATTGTCAATTTGCTATAATTATTATTTGTCTTTATTAAAGAAAAATTCAAAATCATTATTAAAAGGAAAAGATATATACAAGTTGTCTATATCGTTTTGTTTTTCATCTTTAACTATATTTTTACTAATTTATTTTCATTTAAAAAATTCGAAATTACTATTAAAAAGAAATTACACATATGTCATCATACATAATTATATGTATATCATTTTGTATTAATCTAGTGGGAGTACACTTTGTATTAATGATAAGAGAAAAGCATAAATGCAATAATAATGAAATAAATGGATAGTAATAATGAGAGAACACATGTCATTTTTACTTTTTTTCTTAATTTTTGTTATAAAAGGTACTAGGTACTTATAACCAAGTTTATTGAAATGCAATAATAATGAAATAAATGGATAGTAATAATGAGAGAACACATGAAATTTTTACATTTTTTCTTAATTTTTCATACAAAAGGTACTAGTTACGCCGAAAGGTGTACATCTATTGACAATGGGCGGATTTAATAGGTTTTTAGTGTTTAATCAGTTTTGTATGGACAAGATTAAATCTTGATGAAATACTCTTAGTCGTCCCAATAAATCAATGGTTGAGATTTCAACTACTAACTTCCTCACTATTATAAAGACAACAGTTTACATGTTTATTTTTTTACCTTTACTTAATCATATTTAAAATTTACTATGGTGACTAATTGATTGCCACATCTGAGTCATTAGCGTTTCATTTTCTGGACCAGCAGAACAAGCCCAGTGCCTATCGAGCTCCTGATCTGATTGATTGGATTTCTGCACAACGCCTATTGAGCTCCTGATCTGATCGATTGGATTTCTGCAAAGCGCCTATCGAACTTCCGATTTGATCGATTGGATTTCTGCATAGCTATTTGCTTTATCAGCTCTGTATAGATATCTTCAATTAGCGGAATATGGCCACTGTTGAGGTATATCAATGGATCTCTGGTAATATTGGCATTGCTATGTTTATGTCTATACTTTTCATCGATCTATTGTAGTGAGATCTATGAATGCATATATTTCATGTTCAGATTAATTTTAACTATCAGATAATCAATTTGATTGATGGTTCGTTCAAGTTTTTGTGCCCATTGCATTGATTGCAAGCGAAGAATTGATGAAGGCCGTGGATGAAGCTATGAAAGTTATCGAACCCACGACTGAAAAGGATACCGAAGAAGAATATCCCGCTGAGGAGGTTCCTGCGACCGAGAAAACAGTCGATGAGAGCCCCGCCACCTTTGAGAAATCTGCAAAGGAATTGCTTGTCGCAACCTATGCCTTAGATCCCGAAGCAGAATTCGCCTTGCTGAAATCCGAGGAGGAAGCAGCCCAAGTGCCTGATAAAGATGAGCAGGGTAAAGAAGTGTCTGTAGCTGAAGCTCCTGCCGAGGCCGTGGTTTTCGAAACAACAGTAGAAGAAAAGGAAGAAGAATCGTCGGCCAAGGAAGTGTAGAATCATTTAAATCCGAGTGGTTTCTCTCAATTTTATGCGTTATATGCATGCAAATCCGAGTTGTTCAAATATTGGCTTGTTATTTGTTCAGAAAGTTAAGTCCTTGGACATGAGATGAATTAACATGTCTACAATTAGGATACATAATTTTACCATTCGTAAGCCTTTCTGCCACGTTTAGTTTTACCAGGAGTAAGCCTTTCGGTGTTCACCAGCAGCGAATTAGCGGCTGTGCTAGGTACTTATAACCAAGTTGATTGATTATGTAATTAATTTCAAATATTGAAATACGTGAAGGCAACAATAAGACTTGAAATATATAAACCAATCAAAATGAAAAAAACAAATATTTTTATTATATCAAAAAATATACATTTGTTTTATTAAGTTAAACATTACACTACACACATAAATTTAAAATTCAAAGCAAATTAATGTCAAATTGATAGCAAACTCATTACTATATTCCCTTGACAGGGACTAATAATAAGACAAGAACAAATGCAATCACTGACACATTCAAAATATATGTCAGCGACCTTTACCATGGTTTATTACCCACCTTTATCATAATATTAGATGGGCCTTTTTCATATAGGACAAAGTTGGTGGATTATGACATCATTCTCCACTTGCCTTTTTTTTTATAATATTATTTTCACCCTTGTTTTTTTCATGTGTAAGGGACGGATCTCCTTTTAAAACATAAGGTATGATCATAGAACTTTTACCATGCCCCCTTCTTTTGTCTTTTTCAACCATGGGTAGAGTGTACGGGGGGTGGCTCCTTTATTTTAAATGTAAAATTATTTTTCCCTTCTTAGTCACTTAGCATATTAATTTTAATATGCCTTTTTTTTTTTTTCTAATTACCTCTTTCAACTAGATTTTGTAGAAACCATGTAAAAACAAATCCAACACCTAAAACTTTTGTCACATGGGTTTTGTCCAAGACTTGATTCGCTTTACTTTTTCCACTAATTTTATTCTTGCATGTCGTGGAGCGATCTTTTTCTTCCACATTTCCTTCATAAATGTTCTTGTGGGACCCTTCAACAATTTATTTTTGCTTACAACCCGACCTTTTTTCAAAAATTTCAACGTGGCATGTCATGTATGCATGAAGATGGTCAATTTGAGCCCTAGTTGTATGTGCATCAAGATTCATGCATTGCCTTGAAAAATGTACAATGATGAAAACTTTGTGAGACTGTCATGTTGAGAACATAATGATAATGCACCATGGCCAATGGATCCCTATAGACTCAATAAAAATAACCATGTGGGAAGACATAGATGTGAATGACATGGATTAGACTAGGCCCCACAAACTGCAATCACCCCTACATAAGCCTTATGGCTCCGCACAATCATGTGTCCCAAATATCTGTGCCACAACCTATAATCATATCCAGGACGAGAGATGGTGAGATGGGGACATAAGGGAACTGATCATGGTCAGACTAAGTCTCAAAGTCCACTACATAATCATCCACTATGGTTTACATGGCTTTAACTTGCATGCTTGGGCTTACAATGGTGTATCCAAAATGAAAACTATAGGGTACCTTCTGGAGAGGTAACATGACCTCTTAGGAGGAAACACATGTTTTTAACCATTAGGCCCACATATAAACCTTTCATTAAAAACCCTCTAAACAACATAACTAGCCTCCTCACCAAAGCCATAAAAGTCTCTTCCTTAGACCCTATTATAACACACCCGACCCCTAAATACTCTTTTAATGGGTGGGGCATCATAATTTCATTTTCCTAAACCATGTCACATCCTCTTTTCGGGATCTACACCACGTTATACTCGTTCAGATCTTTCCAACCATTGTCATCACGCTCAAAACTAAGCTCAGGATTGAAAGAAATGTCTTTCCACGGTCCTCCGGGCACATGTTGGTCAAGGGCCATGTGACTTCTATGTGGATCCGACTCTTACGTATCATCTTGAGTTCTCCTAAATCCCATAGCTTCCAACACTCCTAAACCTATGATGGGATTCCATCCAACAATAAACCAATGGCAGATCTCCCTCCACGTCAATACATATGCTTATGGATAATTCAACGTTCAGTGCTTCATCACTGAGCGCCTCTTTTATGTCTACACATGAAACCTCCTGGAGTCTCGAACTCCCGAAATCACGTAAGCTTGCCAAGCAGCTATGCCCTTTGGGCCCTTTGGTCTCTCTACAACACTATACCCTAACTCTTCCGGAGCTCCTATCTGTCGAACTTCTGAAACATTGCCATGTAGCTTCAACCCTTCCAACTTATCCTCGACACCACTCTCCAAACCTCCAAAGTCCCAGAGTGTCGGAGTCCCGGTCACATCACCAACCACTTTAGCCAGGAAAGCACATACCAAAGGTTGACACGTAGCAAGGGCCAAGGGTGACATGTGCCCTCATCAAGGGGTGACACATGTCATGCTCTAATAGGCATAAGAGGTCTGCAAAACGTCCATATCTCGATGACACGTGGCGCCTCAATTGTGGGTCCATGTCACCCTGAATGATGTCAGTGAGCCATGTCAACCCTAGACAAACAGTCTTCTAACGTCCTTCAGATCTCATGGTTGAGATATATCCATGCAGATCCATATATCCACGGCTCTCGTTGCTTCGCAAATCCAGACTTCAGAGCTTATCAACTCACCACATCTCGAATCCCCTGGAGTGTGAAGTCTCCGAACTATAATTTCTAGCGCCATGTGTCCTCTACCTGTCAACGATTGAGATTTACTTCGTCGTTCATGAATTTGGGAGTCTTCACACTTTGAAGACTCCCGACCGTGTACCTATGAAGTGCCAAGTCTCCAGACCATAGGATCTCCTGCCACATAGCCTCTCATCCAATGGATCTGGTCTAACAGACAAAATTTGACAAGAGACAAGAGGGGGGCACGTGTCACTCAATGACGTGTCTTGGTTGGTTGATCAGTTAAGAAGGGTTCTCGATGAAGTCATTAGATCGATGGTTGAGAAAGATCCTGAGGGATCCAAGGATCGACGGTCCACATTACTTCGTAAATTTGGCCTTTGGGAGTTTTGAAGGTGAAAAACCTTTGTTCTCTCGGAGCGGTCAATGCCAGATTGATCTTGACATAGATCTAACAGTGCGGGAAATTCTCGAGTGTCCTTATATCTATGGCCTGCATCGCTTCGTTACTGGTAAGTGGATCAGACTTTAACGGGGGGTCAATTCCCATGGTAACTAGTAAATTACCGCCAACTATCGGTCCACCATCAAACCACCGACTCAACAGGTCTTCTTCGACACAATTTGGTCTTTGCAATACTTATTTCCCAAGGGCTCCGAAGTCCCAGAGTCCTGAACACGTAGCTCCCTCCAAACGTATCCCAGGGTTCATAAGCCTTGGTTACTTGGAGCTTTGTTAAGCCCCAAAGACTATAGTCATACCTCTTGGCTAATATTTGGTTAAGGTTGCAATGCCATGGAGCTTCGAACTCCCAGAGTTCTAAAGCCATCAAGGCTTAGCTCCTTTTGGCTAGCATATGGTTCCCAGACCTTGGTCATATGGGCCCTCTAATGAGTCTCGGGTGGTAGCCTCAACTCTTAGCCGAGATTTGGTTAAGGCTATGGGCACAAGCCTATGGTCTCTTAGGCTATTGGTTTGAAGGAAGCACCCTCCACTCACAAAACTTGGGTTCTAACACAAGGAAAGGCACTTTAGAAGATTCAACAGAACTATAGTAGTCTCGTAGAGTCTGCCTCGAATCTAGTACTGTGAAGTTTATCCCTGGGAAGAATACCTTAAGGATTTCCCAACCAACCCAGAGGTCACACTGATCATCGTATAACCATTCAAAGGAAACAGGTTACATAAGAACATTAAGCATTTTCCTTATGAATCAAACACTACAAATATTAGTCACAGACACGAACATTCAAATCATACATTCCAATTTAAGTGCACAAGGAATAAGAATTACTTATCTATTACAAAATGTAGCAAACTAACTGGTTGTGGCTGTGCGCCTTTCCACCCAACCATAGGCTCAGAGCCATTCAATATTAGCGCTCTGGCCACTCCCATGCCAAGCCATGATATCACCAGGGAAATTTCTACCATTACACAAAGATCCTTTCTCTGTCATATCATCCCTACGAGGTTTATGAGATGCTTCCTCAGCATCAAGCTTCCAACCTTCCTCTTTTCTTCTACATAGTCGGGTTGCACGTTCCCCTCTGTGCATGTTCTCTTGTCTGGTGTCTCTCCTGCTCTCTGCAGATCTTCACATGCCTCTCCCTCCATTGTTTGTGCATGTATCTCCCCCTTCATACATTTCCTAGGATGGTTCTTGACCTATCTGGTTCCTTCTATCAAAAGAAAACTCAGGTCAGTCTGGGTCTGAAGGATCTTGTGGTACTTTGGGCTGACAACCTCCTGTGTACTCATCCATACCATGCTTTGTTATGAGGGAAAAAATCTCTATGGCCAAGGTAAACCACAACAGACAGGTATGACTGCAGAAATCAACTCAATTCCAACATATGCTATATAAACCAATGTGCAAGATAGGAAAGAGGCCTACCTCGATCCAACGTTCGATGATGTTCCACCGTTGAACACTTTGACCCAAAACTTTATACCTGCAACAAGTTCTCAACAAACAAGCAGAGAAAGTATATAGTGATAATATAAAGGGGTTAGCACATTAGATAGCATAATCCATTAACAAACATTACAAACATGCCCATGGATAATAATCATATATTGGCATGATACCAATAGGACGAGAAAGGAGTATTTCTATTAATAAATGATCAGCATAAGTGACAACATTATAGACTTCCGTGTTGGCACGGTTCAAAACCAAGAAACCAGGTTCCTTCCAACTGGGCCTCCACCACTTCAATCCTCCACCAAAGGAAAGCTCATAGAATGGAGACAATGAGGTTCTCTCAACAATAAGGAAAGATCTTGGGGGCTGAACACTATGCTCAGGCTTGAGGAACAAAGGGATGCAGACTCAATATGAAGTAATTTCTCCAGAGTAACTTTGATCTTAAATTTGAATGCTTTCTCCTCTTTTCCATAGCTCGTAATTGTGTTTTTATAGCCTTCAAAATGAAACTGAAGGGATGAGTCATAATGTTTTCATTATATGGAAGGCCAAGGATCAAAGGTCTCATGTCGTGACATGGAAACTCGACTTCATTTTTGTATTTTCTGGCACAAATCTCGATGTATGTAGGCTGTAGTGGAGCAGCCTGCGTATACGCATGTTGTATAGTAGATAGGGAATGTATAGGTGGAAATATATGTATTTTTAGCTCTGGATTCATCAAAAAGGGATGACAAGTCTACATAGGGAAATGGAAAAAGGCCCTCTGTGAAAGATATCAATGGTGAGGAAAATATTGCTATAACAGATCCCCCCTAATGTGTGAGTCAGAGGAGTATTTGCGATGAACGAAATACATTATAAATAACCCAGGAGTGGAGTGGTAGAGAACCAGCTGGACGAACTTAATTTCTCATTACATTCTGTACTGACTTTGCATACATGGCTGCCAAGAATACACTATAGATCCATGCGAGAAATATACCAAATAAATGTTCATGGCCATGAATATGCAAATACAAATGTGGCTACATGCCAAAAGTTGTCATAGTCACAAACAAGGCCCAGTGAAACCATTCTCAAAACCAATCTAAAGATATATGTATACCATGGAGTACAATTTGATATCCCATGATCATTGAAGTCATATAGGTATTGGTCCAATGAAAAGGAAGCAACAACTCAGGAAAGCTACGACCACATAGTGACATCTTCAAGTCTTCTACACTATCCGCCAAGGGTGCAAGTCTACATCATGTGAATAAAGGAGTTGAGGTTGAACACAATGAGACATCGTTTGATTATTGGTCATTGAGGTATATCGTTAACAAACACGAGACAACCTATCAATAATGAAAGTAGGTATCAAGGCACCGAGTACACTCCTACAAGTGTGAATAAAGGAGTCGGTGTCGAACACTTGAGGAATCCATTGATCAGGATACATTGATGTATTCCCATCTGTCAATGGTGAGAGAGCCTGCTACTAATGACTGCAAGCCTCAAGGTACTCATAAAACTCTAGGTCCCATATCCAGAATAAATGAGATGAAGTCGATGGAAAGAGACTTGCTGAAAGGAGAGAATTAAGGAATCTCTCATCAGTCAGCACGAGGAACAAAGAAAGAGATTCATAATTTGGTGGAGATCGGACGAAGAAAATGTTCATGAACCAACGACCCTGTGTGTCTTTCGTGTGTGCTAAATGCAAGCGATACATGAAAAAGACCCTTTGAATAGAAGCTAATGATGAAAACTACTGACAAAGGCAAGGAAACCACCAATAAGGCTAATGGCATCCAAGACACTACATGAATCCCAAAGTGTGAATAGATGTCTTGCTGTCAAACATAAGGGAAACCACCTAGTCAATGACCAATGATGAAATGTCGATTGTTGGGTTCAAGGTGACCTATCAATGATGAAAGTAGGGCCAGGGTGCATGATAAGACCATAGTATCATGTGATTCTGAGACAAACTGAGGGTATGGCTGACATGCAAAGTCAATATTTCTGAGGAGTGGCTGACGCATGTTGATAGAATTCCTTTGAACAAGAGCATAAGACATATGGTAGACTCCGGCAGCATAGACCCAATGATATAATTATCAGATGCAGGAGGCATCGATAATGTTCTCTATGGGGACTGGAAGAGTAACTAGTCGGTAGAGAAAACTCTGTAACGAGATCATCTTCCTAAGACCATGCTAAACCCAAAATTATGATGATGCAAGGACTCAATAACTTTTTGCTATGTTCAAAGGCGACATGATTGCTGCCAAATATAATATAGTACTCCCTTCCCACCCGTCTTTTTTTGTTTTTTCATAACAAATGAATGTTATGATAAAGAGGAGGAAACGAGTGTCCCAAGTAAGCCAAATTAGTCCTAGTAGTGGAACGTACATATGCTCAATGCAAGGAAATGCATGCAAGAGATGGACACTCGGGGTGATGTTCCCTCCAGGGTATTGGGTGCCAAATTGCAAAGAATATAAACAAGGCTCTACTTAGTTGAGGATGCAAAAAACTACTTAGGAAATGGGTTATAACACAAAGCCAGAACCGGCTAAAGGCTCAATACTGCAAGTGAGGGCATGAGATGCAATCACCACTTAACGCCAAAAGATGTAATTTTTTATTTCTTTTAGTCTATTTGGTGTGAAAAAGGGGTAAACTTGTGCCAAATACATGTCTTTTCAAATCCAATTTACAAGTGTGAAAAAGTCAAGTTCACTCAACGATCTTTTCTATTATTGGTAACGAGTCGGAAAAGAGATTAACTAAGACTCGTGACCTTTTAAATCCAATTTAATGAGTGTGAAAGTGACAAATGACTCAACAATCTTTTCGGTTTTTTAGACGAGTCGGAAAAGAGCTTAACTAAGACTCATTTTTGGGAGTCCGTGGGGAATAAGGAAACATGTGCATGAGTGAGAAATGAGGCTCGTCATAAATTTATGTATCAAGTTATAATGGACTCCCGATCCTAAGGAAAAATTTGGCATGGTCACCAAATGACAAAGGGGATCTAACTAGGGCACCCATGTTTGGTAAGTCTCTACCATTTATTAGCGACACTACTTATAACAGACAAAAGGTTCTATGTCGCAACAAATGGGTTCATAACTAAGGTGTAAAAAACGATAGTCGAAGGATAATGCAAAAATGCACAATGGAGTGGATACCTATCCTATATGCTAGGTTATGAAAATACATGCCCGAGGTGATGAACAACCAATCATGACGTCGAAATCCGTAAGAAAATTGAGTCAAAACTACAAAATCCAGCTCAAAACCACTCTTGAATTAGTCCATTAGGTGAAAAAATAACATGAAACTATATAAAGTGGGTAAAAATAGCTTATAGATAGTAATAAAATAAAAAATTACTGTATCATTTTGATTTTTACCCAAATAGTGCAATTTGGACCAAAACTACCTCCAATATTCAAACGACGATTGCAGGAGCATCGAGCAATGAAATCACGAACCGTTTGGATCAGGTAACTCTACATCTCATCCTTTTCAAATTCAATGAATTACAATTTTTAATTAGGTTTCAATTTTTTAGTTTTTGAGGGCATAAATTAGGAATTTCAGTGTACGTGGGCTGCCTTTGTTTAGGTCGCATATAAGACTAAGTATATGCCTCTATGTGAACCATAGGGTGCATATATTAAGCCATAAACACGACTGTATGAAAGGGAAGTCACGTACAGGTACGCAAATGGCCAAAAAGAAGGGTTCTAACTCAAAAATTGATTTGTCTTTTGCAGAATGGTCCTTGAATGGAGAAAGCGAGAGCATGAGGAGGTAAATGAAACTGTGGATCGAGATTCGATGCCTCAAGAAACTCTAAAAAGATGCGGCTTGTATAATTTTTGGGCTCTTAAAAGAATGAGGGCCCTAGTGAGGTTGTTGGAGATGTTGGTGGGTTACTGGGATCCTGATAGCAAAGGCTTTATCCTCGATGGAAAACCATTGAGGATCGAAGTAGAGGACATCTACTTCTTGACCAGTCTATCAGGCCGGGGAGAGGTTGTAAACCTCAAGTCACGCAGAGCAGGGAGTGGGATGAATATTGAGGAGTATATCGATCCCCACTGTGTAGCGGGGACTCCCAAGGTGGGAAGTCAACTCCCTATCCCGAAAATAAATAACCTCAGTCTGAAGATCATCGTGCTTGTACTGACCAAGATTGTTGGTTCGGCTTCGTTGCAACAGACATTGAGGTTGCTCATGTTTTACGCAGTGGAGTGTGTGAGACCCATTGTCTACGATTGGTGTACCTCACTTATGACCAATACGAAAGGTCAGTTTACAGAGTGCAAACAGGGGAGTAAGCAAAACTTCGAGTTTGCCTCTATTCTTTGGAGCTTCTTTTTCGAGCGGGTTCCAGGTCTAGGGCCTAGAGTGGAGATCCTTCCTAGAGGACCATGCGATCCATCTATAGCGTGATGGATCAAGGTCATGAGACGACAGGGGGGAGGTAGGGTGTCAACACCCTATAATGATGATTTTTTCTTCTGGTGGAAACGACAAATCATTTCTCTAGACGACTATTCCTATGCGGGGATCGATTTCAGAGGAGATCCAGATATGCCACTTCCACCAGGGGCTGCCTATGGTGACATAGGTAAAATATTTTTTAAATATTTCATTTTTTCGGATGGTGCTTACATACTAACTAGACATTTGTGTAATCGTAGACATGGTTCCGTGACAGCCAGAGGGATTCCCTCGACATAGACGGAGGAACTGGGGAGATGAGGCGGCAGGAGAAGCGGAGAGAGTTCTACAAAACATGCAAGGAAACCTGTCTCATTTGATATAGAGGATTCCAATGGTTCAGGTAGAGGATATACTTGAAGCCATGCAGCGACAGGTGGTTGGTGTACCTAGAGCATGGGTACTACTCTTCCGACGTCTCGCAAACGCTGTGGTTTTCTACCATGACACACATCCGGTGCCACATGCGTAGGTGTCATGGGATATGTATACCGGATGTATATGTGTATTGAGGGTTTTAGCCCCAATTTTGTAATATAAACACCATATTTTGAAATATATAAAAAGGCATATTTGGATTTACTTATATCTTACAATGTGTTCATTGATGTGACAATTTTCTTTGCTTTATTAATGTGACAAATGGCAATCTAAAACATAATTAGCATAGGCATCGGATACATGATTAGAACTCCTAGGATTGTGATAATATGTAATAAAATCAAATTGTCGTTCTAAAATACATACCCGTAGGAATCAATGAAGTGAAGTAGGATCACACACATGGTAATGATCATTCAACTGACATACTACTAACTGAGAATCTAGGTGAACTTCTAAAGAGAGAATACCATGAGAGATAACATCGCACAAAAGTTCTATGACGACGCTATATTCGGCCACATTATTCATGGATGGTCCTAGGCATACACCACCTAAAGACACCAGCAGACCCTAGGGTGAGTAAACCACCCAAGTGGCGGAAGCCAAGTTCTGTGTATGATGACTAGCTCCATCTGTGAATCCTAGGTAGACCAAAAACTCCATTGACATCTTCCAACAAGGGAAAACTCGATAAGCAAGCCAAAGACAAAAGAAAAGAGGAAAATATATGTATATACACTAAATTTACATTAGTATACAAAGAGTTTCGCCCAAGCCTAGGGCTCAATCATAGTACCTTTTCAAATAGAGCCCATTTCTAGGCTCAGCCAACTTATTCCCTTCATAATCTTCTAACTCGTAGGCTCCTTTTTCTAGAACACGTCGCATGATGTAAGGACCATGCCACATGGGTTTAAAATTACCTGCCCCTAACGGTTCTTTGGCTTGATCATACAAGAGGACCAAGTCAACCTCATCATACAACCGGAGACAAAAAAACTTGTCGTACTAAACCTTGGCACGTTTCTTATTCACCTCAATAGCCATAAATCTGTCTCGACATTGCTCGTCAAGCCTCTTTAGGTGTATAAGGCGTTTCTCTAAATATGAAGTGTTAGGTAGGAGCTCGACTGCCAACTTAAGAGAAGGGATTTTGCATTCAACAGAAAGGATTGAATCCACATCGTGCACTAACTGGAAAGGGGAAAAACTGGTGTTAGTCTTAATCTAGGTTCGTTATGCCCAAAGTGTAGGATATAGCACGATGTGCCAATTGGAATTACTTCGACTGATAGTTTTTTCAAAATGGTCTTCAGAGACTTGTTGACATCCTCTACTTGCCCATTTTCCTGGGGGTAATAAGGAGATGAATAACCATGTCTAAACCCCAGCTTAGATGCTAGTTCTACCATCATTTCATTCTGAAAGTGACTGCCATGATCAGTGACAATCTCACTCGGGATACCAAACTGGGTAATAATTTGGTTGAACACGAAGAAGGCTACAATCTTCCCATCAGATTTTACGGTAGGCATGGCCTCAACCCACTTAGTAAAGTAGTCGACAACTATGATAATGTGTTGATGCCCCCCAACCAAAGTTGGGTTGCAATCGATGAAATATACTCCCCACTTGGTGAAGGGATCGAGAGTAATGATTGGGTGAAGAGGGGTTGGATGCGAGTGCATTTTCCGAGTGAACACCTAGCAGGGGTAACACTTCTTAACTGCTTCGATACAATCTTTAAAGATAGTAGGCCAAAAATAACCATCGTAGGATTTTTTGGGCTATCGCAACCCCGGATAGGTGACCACCACAAGCCCCTTTGTGGCAATCGTTTAGGACAGACTCGGCTTCCTCATGAGTTAAGCAATGACACAAGATATCATCTATTCCTCGACGATACAAAGTGTCACCAATGATGGTATAATTTTTGGCTTGGTATCTAATACGTCGTTGATCATCCTGTGAGAGATGCTTAGCGAACTTCAAGGTTTGAAGATATAAAACGATGTCTCCATACTAGGGATTGGACGATGGGACAAGGAAAATGTGTTTTCCCACAAACGAATCAACATGGATAACATCCTCATCTAATCGTGGAAAATTGGATATTAGCTCTGTGAAGACTAGTGATTTCTTGGACTTGGCCGAAGTGAAGTCGAGATCAAACTCTTGTAATATGACAATCCATTTATTATATTTCCCCCCTATGATACGTCTAGTAAGGACATATTGAAATGGATTGACATCAGCAACCACCGTAGTCTTGCAAAGTAATATATAGTGACGTAAGCATTGGATTATGTGAACGACAACCAAAGCTATCTTTTCAACGTGAGAGTAATTAAGCTCAGGACCGACTAAATTTTGGCTAAGATAGTAGATTACGTGCTCATGGAGCTCATCATCCTCCTGAACTAGAACCATACCAATCATCTCTTCAGATGCAGCGATATAAAGCACGTAATCTCTACTGTAATTAGGAGAATTCAACAAAGGGGCCAATAATAAGGCTTTCTTCAAAGCATCAAAAGACTCCTGGGCTCGCTCATCCCAGATAAAAAAGGTGTCTTTCTTCAAGAGGCGCATGAAACCCTTACTGATATTGGTAAAATTCACTATGAACCGACATAGAAAGTTAGATTTCCTATGTAACCCTTGAAGTTGTCTAATCGTGCACGGGGGAGGCAACTGAAGTATTGCCTCAACCTTAAGAGGATCTACCATGATCCCGGTCTCGAAAATTAAAAAACCTAAAAGACGACCAGACCTAATGCAAGAGATGCATTTGTGAGGGTTTAACCGGATTCTATAGTAACGACATCTTTCAAAAACAAGTCGAATTTGTGTAACATGATGCACTCTCTTGCAAGAGTGAGCAGCAAGATCATCCAGGTAGGATTTGACTATGTGCTTGAGATCATGAAAAGAAAAAGTCATGGCACATTGGAAGGTTGCTTCGACATTTTTAAGGCCAAAAGAAATTTTCGGGTATGCAAAATTACCCCAAGGACATATAAATGTCATCTTGTGTTGGTCCTCAGGTTTGATCTAGATTTGGTTATATCCTGAAAATCCATCCATAAAATAAAATATCTCGCTTCTCGCACACTCATCGAGAATCTGATCAATGAAAGACATGGGGAAGTTATCTTTAGGACAAGCCTTGTTCATAGGAATGGGGTTGGATACCCATTCAGCCAAAGGAACTGGGTAGATGAAGCCAATATTAAGTAGCTTCTCCACCTCTGCCTTAATAGCAAGGGCCTTCCTAGGATTTACAGCTCTAAGACATTGTCGAATAGGTTTATCATTCGGATAAGTTCTAATATCATGTTCGACAATACGAGGGTCGATCCCTGGCATCTCTTCATATGACCAAGAAAATACATCTTGAAATTCTTTGAAGAGTTCGGTGTAGATCCAAATTTCTTCTGGCGAACAATCTGCACCTATATTTATGTTTTCAATTTTTCCAGGGGTACGAGAGATATCGATCATGATGGTAGGATAAATACTCGCCATGTTTCCTTCGGCATAAATGTCGTGCGTATCAAGTGGAACTACGGCATGACCGACTATCTCACTCAAGGTAGATCGAAAGTCATCTTGCTCAATTCTTTCAAGACTTGGGAGAAAATAAGATCGATGATGTATATCATCCCAAGGTCTCTCGTAACTATTCATGTCTTCGAGGATGGCTTCATCCAAAGGAAAAGTATCATCTAAGCAATCATGCGAACAAGAAAACAAGGTGTCCCATACAAGCCTAAGAACAGGATCATCCTTATCTGTCGGTGAGGTAACAGGATTGGGATCGACGGAAGAGTCAAGAACAACTTGATATGCAATCTATGCTACCGATAGTGGCATAGCCATGCCAACATGCGACTGACCTTCACACAATGAAGTCGGAGAAGGTAGGGTCCATTGATCACTAAGATAGGAAGTGCGGAAAGGAATGGACCTCCGTGTTGAAGAAGACCTACTAGACATGGCGTACACATGGTGAATTGGTGCCGAGAAGTCGAAAGTACCCATGAGAGAAGAATACATTCCGACACTGATGTTCTCAGTTTTCGGCTGAGAATTTTCGATCACAAGGATCGACGGTCCAACAAATACTTTAGGACTAGATTATGCAAAGGATAACTTATCTATGGTCATGATCTTCACTTGATGAGGAAAACAAAGCGTACGGAAGACAGACGATACGACATCGACCATAGCATAGGTCCAATTGTGACCTAGTAAGAGGTTATAATAAAGAGGCACATCAACTACCTCTACCTCCACCTCTACCGTCTTCCCACCTAACTTGATCGAAAAGGTAGGGAGAATACCGTAAGGGAGGAAGGAATGACTGTCAAATGTAGTCAACATGTTCGATGACCTGGAAAGGGTTGGAGAACCGAGGGTTTTCCAATAGACCAGGGACATCACACAGGTGACATCACCTTCATCAACAACCACACGTTTAATGGTATACTTGGAATACTCCACGTGGATTTGGAAAGCCACATGGTAAGGTAAGCGAGGCTTCACATCTGTGACATCAAACTTGATAAATTTTGAGCCACTAGGTTCAAGAGCTCCTAAGGCAGAGAGTAAGGCATTCCTCTATGAGGGACATGTCTAGAGTACCTCCAAAGACGACATCTCACAAGGGGTTTGGCCTAGGTCCTCAACAATAGAGTAGTTTTGGGTGGCTCTAGCATTAGGATTGTGGGTAGAGCGCCTAAGTACTCCTTTCAGAATATGAGGCATTGGCTCTGGTTTCTCAATCTGTAAGTTCATCTTCAGAGGATGAGGGGGAGCTTTTAGACCAAAGTTAGCTTGAGAAGAGCTATAATCTCGAGAGCGGGTGGCTATATCAATTTTCTCATTGACCATGTTGATACATACATGATCTCCATCTTGCGGTGGTGGGTTTTGACTCCCATCAACCGCATTTCTAGCATTCGCAGAGCTCGAGGCTAAGTGTTGGTTATGTGGAAATGGATTCGTCAGCATAGTGGGCGGTAGATTCAAAAGCCTCACAACCTCTATGAGTTTGGGGCATAAATGTATAAAGTGGTCATCGGTACAAAGCTTACAAGGAAACTTCACCTTACGTTTCTCTTTCTTTCCCTCTCCAGCATTATCATTCTGCTTCCCATTATTATCTTTGTCCTTGGGTTTGTTACAATTTTTCCCACCCTTATGATTATTTTGAACTTTCCTTTTATTCCCATCTGGTTGTCGGTCACCATTTGGGTTTTTCGACGATTGCACATAATGTACATCCATCGACTGCGTGGGTTTGGAGGACACAGATGAAGCTAGTCCTCCGATAGACTTTGTCGTCGAGTCTGCAGACCCTACAATGCCATCGGCATGAGATTCGAGTTTTTTACTAGGATCGTAATTTGACCGCGGTGCTTCTGGAAGAAGGTGATATAACATCCCAGACTGAGCATATATTAAATCTAACTATTGGGCTCTAAATATAGCTTATTCCTCATTGGATACCTCGGAAGTAGCAACGTCCTTCGAGATAGGAGGGTGAAAAGACTTTAGGAACCATTCTAGGAGAAATGTTGAGGGTATATGAGTCTTAATAAACTGCCTCTATTTACGCCACTCCTGGATATGATCTGATATATGAGTTGCGGTGTCCTATCATAAAGTCGACAAACGTTCGAGGCCAGCACCATAATGAATGGAAAATGTAAAGTGGTTGAGAAAGACCATCACCAACTTATTAAATGACCCATATGTCCCCCTAGGTAGCTCAATATACCATTGAGAAGAAACTCCAATGAGAGTGCATTGAAACAATCATAATCTAATAGAATCATGGTTCAAGGAATTCGATGAGCACCAAAGGTGAAAGGTAGTGACGTGATCACCAAGGTCCTCTCCATTCTTACCTTCAAACTTTGGAATGTCTGAAGGAATTTTGGTGGGGACGGGAGGCCATGTGGGATCATGACTCACTGGGTTGTTCATTAACTTACATAACTTTGCCAGATTGAGCGTGGAAAGAAAAGGGAGACAGGGTTGCGACATCTGGCCCCAACCTCCCGCGAAATATTTTTCTTGCAGAACTGCACCCGTCGAGGATTCTGGTAAGAAACATAACCCTTTCCAGGATCATAAGGCCCTCCATAGGACTGATTCATATAATATGGGTTGGGCATCATTCTAGTAGGAATGTTCTGCTAAGGATTATGAAAATCCCCCCTAGTCGGATTAGATCTGGGTTGGGGGTTATGAAAACTACCCCCAATCAGATTGGATCTGGGTTGGGGGTTGCCCAAAGTGTAAGACTAACCTCCTCTAGGTGGAAACCCAGATGATTGAAGTGTATTCATCATGCCAAAAGTATTGGTAGGAATTGACACCAAGGAGGTAGGGATATAGGGCGAAACTTGTCCACCAGCTGGGTTGTTCCATCTAGCCATAGAAGGATTAGACCTGGGGTTAAGAACAAGGACACTTCCTACATTAGGATTCATTTGGGGGATATGAGAACCACCAAATGGAAAAGGAGTGTAAGGAGGTGTAGTTCCCCCAAGTCCAAGGCTGGCGTTAGGGACAACAACTAGGTGGAAGTCAAAAACTTCGAAGTGAAGTTAGGCATACCATAAGAAAATGGACTAGAGGCCATAGGGATGGACTCAACATTGTAACTTGACGAGTGACCAAAACCCCCAAAAGGGTTTGAGGAAAGAGATGAAGCATTAACTATAGGCCGAGCCATAGTATCAATATAAGCCTCAAGCACTGCAACTGTAGCGGTTGCAGGAGTCGAAGGGGTGCCATTACCTATAGTAGGTATGGGATTCAAAGAACTCCCAGTTTTATGAAGAATAGACTTAGTACTCATTCTTGTGGAACCACAAGTCTGAAAGGTGGATGTGTTTGTACCACGCCTAAAAACTCTATGCCTTTTAGAAGGCAAGAGCTCGAAAACCGGTGGTAACTGTAACAACCAACCGGACCGGCGAGGAAGCTGGTCTGAATCCACAGTGACTTATGACTCTACAAAATAAAAAATAATATCCTAAGGTCAACTAGTAGTCAAAGAGCATACCAAAAAGTCAAGCGGCCAATATGCATGCAAATAGGCTAAAGTGGTTGAGTAGCCTCCTTCGCTAAAGAAGTTATGCCTTGTCCAAGAGGGACTTGAGACCCCCCGCTAAAGTTTGGAGATAACAGAATTAGTTATAGGGGCCCTCGTGGGCTTAACAACCAGTCGTTTAGATCCCCCTAGAGAGGTAATCCTCCATAAAGGATATGTGTTGTCCGACCCCTATTTGACCCATGGTACAAGCAGAATAACCCCTGCAAGTAACCTATGAGATACCTAAGTCAATAAACTAATAAACCATTGTATAACCAATGAACAGGCAAGAAGTCGTAAGTCCAGATCACCGTATGGGCAGGGTAGAAAAGCCTAAAACCTTGAAAGTACCGCCTCTCATGGAGGTATGGGCACTAGCAAGATCCTCGAATATGAATAAATCCATAGAAATATCTATGACATTAGGCGAGTATCCATGGGTTATCCCTTCAACTAACTTCATGCGACCTCGTGATTAACTACGGTGTGAGAGGAGCCTCCTGATCTTACCAATTATACAATGGACTTGTAAACTCCCTGTCTGAGACACATATGTTGATTTAATTGCCTTGGAGAAGTTTACTCACAAAATCCTATTCCAAGGCACTAAATCCTAGGCTAGTTTGTACACCCTAAAAAATAAAATCGTGACGAATCAATTTTAATTTAAATCATAAATTTTATTGTCCGTGATTACTCAAAAAGGTATGGAAGTGAAACTCATGATGTTGTTACTCTACAAGAAAATAAATATGAATATAATGCAAAGTCTATCTTTAACTTTTTCAATGAATGATATGTGTATAAAAATAGTGCAATTTTCAATTTCAACTCTGTAATTCAGAAGTAAAATGCAATCTTTCACTAAATGCACTAAGCTAACGATAAAGATTCAAAAGACAAAAACGCCAAGCAATGTAAAATGCCTATTTTTTTTTTTGTATTTTCAATATACTAAAAAATAAAATGCATGGAATGATAAGCAACTTGATATATAAAATTATACTGTGTATAAAAGCAATAACTCAAGCAAAATACCAAGAAGCCAAGCAAACAACCCAGAGTACAAGGAAAAATCAAAAAATGAAAAACAAAGAGAAATATTACGCCCAAAAATTCAACTCCAAATAGGTTTCCTGTCGACCCATAGAATCTCAACATGAACTATAGAGACCTAAGAAGGTTTAGCAATCATCAAATCCCACCCAACAATCACTAAACCAAGCAAGCAAGCAAGGGAAAGTGGTATACGAGACTGTTCAGGAGAAAAGTGTGTATATATGCAGCTTGCAATGAGACAACATGTGTGTATACGCGACTGTCAAGGAAAAAGGTGCATACATGCTTTAAAACAAGGCCAGACAAGGGCAAAAGGCCAAAAACTCAGACCTAGAGTGAACATAATCTGTCAAGTAGTGATACAACAATAAACACAAAGGAAAAAGAGCAATGCAAGAAGAAAGTAATTCAATTCTGTTACGAGGGAAAAACTCTCTATGGCTAGGGTAAACCACAACAGACAGGTATGACTACAGAAATCAACTCAATTCCATGTATGATATATAAACTAATGTGCAAGATAGGAAAGAGGCCTACCTCGATCCAACATTCGATGATGTTCCACCGTTGAACAGTTCGACCCAAAGCTTTATACCTGCAACAAGTTCTCAACAAACAAGTAGAGGAAGTATATAGTGATAATATAAAGGGGTTAGCACATTAGATATCATAATCCATTAATAAACATTACAAACATTCCCATGGATAATAATCATATATTTACACGATACCAATAGGACGGGAAAGGAGTATTTCTATTAATAAATGATCAACAAAAGTGACAACATTACAGACTTCTGTGTCGACATGAATCGAAACCAAGAAACCAGGTTCCTTCCAACTGGGCCTCCACCACTTCAATCCTCCACCAAAGGCAAGCTCATAGAATGGAGACAATAAGGTTATCTCAACAATAGGGAAAGAGCTTGGGGGCTAAACATTGTGTTCAGACTTTAGGAACAAAGGGATGCAGACTCAATATGAAGTAATTTCTCCAGAGTAACTTTGCTCTTAAAGTTGAATGCTTTCTCCTCTTTTCCATAGCTGGAAATTGTGCTTTTATAGCCTTCAAAATGAGACTAAAGGGCCGAGTTATAACGTTTCCAGTATATGGAAGGCCAAGGATCAAAGATCTCCTGTCGTGACATGGAAACCCGACTTCATTTTTGTATTTTCTGGCACAAATCCCGATGTACAGATGTAGTGGAGTAGCCTATGCATATGCATGTTGAATAGTAGATAGGGCATGTATATGTGGAAAAATACATATTTTTAGCTCTGGATTCATCAAAAAGGGATGACAATTCTGCACAAGGAAATGGAAAAAGGCCCTCTGTGCAAGATAGCAATGGTGAGGCAAATCTTGCTATAACATGCTTCCATTCATGGGGGTGGTTGATTATTCAACCACTAGTTCTTCATTCATTAACTGATTCCTCTCCTTGGGATCCAGAGGGAGTTTTTATTCCCAACAAGGGGAAATTTGGGGTCATTTGACATAATGAACCCTCTCTTATAGTTTTCTCATTCTTTCCTCTAGTGATATCATGGCCAGTACTTCAAGACTTCACCCCCACAATCATTCGTTTGCAATGTAAACAAAATACATTTACATTGTTCACATGCCATAGCATGGTAATCCTAATTAATGATTAATTACAAGATGGGGAAAACAAGGGTATTACACCTATCATTCAAAAACATCTTATTCCTCATAATATTCAGACCCTTGGTATCTATGGAAAACCCAAAATCCACAAAAATGACATCCCCCTCAGACCTATTGTTAGCACTATAGGTGCTCCCACTCACACCTTCTCTCGGTTTCCTGCTGACAAATTGAAGTCCTTCTTTGGAAAAACGTATTCCTTCATTAAATACTCCACTGGTTTATTCAAAAAACAAGGGGTCTTCACCTTGACAAACATGATATTATGGTTAGTTTTGATGTTGTTTCTCTTTTCACCAAAATTCTTGTCCATGAAGCCATTGACCTGATCTCTAAACTAGTGGACTTTGAAACTCTTAACCTCAACGAAATTTGTCTCACCTCAACTCTTTTCACCTTTAAAGAGGCATGCTATGAACAAATGGAAGTTACAACCATCAGACCATAGTTATCCCCAGTGGTTGCTAATATTTTTATGGAACATTTTGAGACTTCATCCCTTAACAATTTTCTCCTCAAACCAAAGTGCTAGTTATATTTGTTGATGACACATTGTTGTCTTTCCTCATGGCCATTCCTCTCTAATGTATTCCATTAACCATATTAATAACATTTTCCCCCATATCCAAATTACTATGGAAATTCAAAAAGACAACTCCCCCCCCTTTTGGATGTTCTTATCTCTCATCTCTTTGATGCCTCTCTCACCCACCAAGTTTATTCGAAGAAGACTAATATAGATAGATACCTTCATGTCCAGTCTCAACATCATCTAGCTCAAAAGTATGATATTCTTAAAACCTTGGTTTCTCAAGCCATTTGAATCTCCGCTCCCCAATTCCTCGAAACGAAATAAGCCCACCTAATAAAATCTATGTTGTCGAATGGTTACTTCCTCTCTCAAATCAACAAATCATTTCACTCAACGTGTAATTCCAATTCGAAAAACTCAACCCCTACTTCTCATCCCCTAACTCCAATTTATCTTCCATACATCTAGGGCACTACCAATCACATCTCTAAAATCTTGGCTAAAAATAATATTAAAATTGTTTTCAAACCCTACAAAACCCTCAAACATCTATTTAGAACTACTAAGGACAAATCCAATCCAATGCTCGACTCAAGTGTAATGCCCCCCTGCCCAATCGAGGGACATTATGGTGCAAAAAACTCACAAAAACAAAATTTTTTCTAATTAATTAAATTCGTGTATCTTTCAAGTACGAATTACAACAATATTTAGCTACTGTCTATAGCCATAAAATAGATGCATCTACAACATGTTAAAATAGACATGAAATGTAACTAATGAACATCACTACAACAACACATAAAGATTTTTTTCTCAAACTCAGATAAAAACACAACAATTAAACAAGCAATAACACAACAACAAGCTAAAACACTTATCTTATGAGAATGTTTGTGCAACCAGCTGCTTGGGACGGATTTTCCACCCAACCATAGACTAACTGTTCCAAATATCAACAACCAGTCACCCCCAAGCTGAGGCTAGTAATCCATAAAATAGGGTGGTCTCCCATTGTCCACTCACAACTCATAAAAATCCCAATCCACTCATATCTTCCTACAACTATCCCAATTTTCCACTGATCTCATTCCCTCGGGCATCCCATTCGTTTATCAGGGTCTTATTGGCACAAATAACCAGGAATCTCTTAGTTGGGAACTCAAGGGAGCTTGCTACTAAGAAAACTACCAACAAACAATAGAAAACACTTGTTAGAATGCAAGTCACTCAAGAGTTCACTCTTCATGCCTGATAGCCTTGATCTTCAATATTAAGCTCCAAATCACTCCAAATATGCTTCATCATGCTCTAGAATAGGCCCTTCATGGATGCACCAAATCCAAGCTCTTTTTCTTGCTCTTTAGTTGTTTCTCATGCACCCAAAAACTAATTGTGTAAAACTCTTGTCCCAACCCATACGAATTTCCTCCTTTTGGCTTTTCTTTCTTGATTCACACAATTCCCTAAGACGATTGTACTCAATCCCCATGTGCCCAATAACTTTGGGATGTGACCGCTCACACCCACCCTCTTACATGTATTCAATGATTGGCTTTGGGAATGTTATCGCGCAATATATACTTGCCCAAAGCCTAAAGGCAAGTAGACTTAGATTGACGTAACATAGAGGTAGCCCTATCACTGTCACCCCAATAAGGTACCTCTTTCTCTTTAGGAGGAGGAAAATCTCACTCCAAGGGAGACGTCCTAGGACCTAGTTTGTTGATGAAAGGTAGAAAGACATGGTGAAAACCCACCCCTCTCTCTAGGTCACTCAACACAAGAAGTCACTTGGGTAAAGTTTTAAAGGGACAATGGAAAGTGGGTTTGTACCTTCCCTTTACCAATGAAACATCAAAATTAGTAGTAACAATGATATCAACGCTTATAATCAGTGTCTTCTTAGACAAATCATGTGCTGCTAGAATAAGTGATATACAATAAAGATGATATTACAATATCAACAATGTATCTTGAAAGTTGCAAGTTATAATGACAAGAAACAATATAAAATGTCTTGCAAACTTGATAATACTTTTTCACTCACAATTTTCAAGATTAATACAAGTCAATGAATGACTTAAAAAGGGTTGTCAAAGTGTTTGTAACAACAACAATTTAATAGCTATGACAACAACAAACTACTTCAAAAAAGAGTACCTTTCTAAGGAAATAACACACACTTTTAGCACTTAATGATAGCAATTTTCCTAGCACAAGTTTTTGGGCAGTTTTATTGTAAGTATGGGCTGATAAGGGCTGCAAAAGGTGGTTGTAGTAACAGTGACAACAACAACAAAGTGATTTGAAACAACCTAAAAATGCACTTCAAAATGGTAGCAAAGAAATAGTTTAAAGACTCAAGGTGATAATGCTTTGGCTTGTGCAAAATCTGGGTTAGTTTACTTAGTTAGTAGGTTTAGATAGGCTGCACAATAAATGGTTGTAACAATTATTGTGACAACAACAAATTAGTTGTTAGTAGCCTAGGTTAGCAAGTTAGTTTAGGTTACTAGGATAGAAAATGAAGTTTGAGTGTAGGTTTGTAGTCTTGTCAAAGAGTTGAGGTGAGAAACGAGTTCCTTCTAGGGTGATGGGGTCAAAGTTGACGGCTCTATTCTAGGGCTGTAAACAAATGATAATGCACACAATTCAAGAAGAATGAGTCTAGGGATAATAGCACCTTAAGTCTCCCCAAGATCTCAATCTTGGAGAAAGAGAATACTAAGGTGTAGGCTCTTCTAGGCCTTAACACCTCCTTCTTCTTGAAAATTTGGTGGATGAGAAATATCTTGAGCACAATAACTAAGTAAAAACCCCAAGGGAGATAACACTTTAGGGCCCTAGGGTTTCACCAATTACTAGATCAATTTATGAAGCTAGGCAAATAAAAAGTAAGAAAGATAGCACTTTAAGTTTCTTACTTCAAGCATTAAATACACCATGCAATTTCATAATCTTATATGAGCAAATAAAACCATACCATTAACCATTAAATAGATGACAAAATGCAGATTTTACTTACTTGGACCAAGAATAATCATGAATATACCATGCAAGATCACCATAAAACTTCAAAATTTTGATCCAAGTGCTAAAACAAGCCTCCAACAAGAATAGTGCCTCAATATTTCAGCCAATAACCCTAATAGGGCGAAAATTTCAGACCTCCCCTTATCCAATGACAAGTTGTCATGAAAAATTAATGTACTTTTTATTTATTTATACAAAACTTGACCTTAATTAAGTTTTAAGTCAAAAATTCAAGGCTGACCTAGCCAATTTCTTACAAAAATTAAATTTGGACAAAATAAAATCAATTTGTATTTAAAGAAAAAATAAAATCAATTTGCATTTAAAGACCCTCCTAAGGGTGACCTCCATCATGGAACGTTGGGTAAGAAGTGAAACGTTGGGCCTCCAAAGGCCAAAATCCCTTCCCACATGTGCCAATAACCTCATAACTTAACCCAAGGTGACAACCACAACAAGTAGATGACGTCCAGGGCTGCATGGGTGACATCCAAGGCCTCCAAAGGCCAATGTTTAGGTGGGAATATCATGATAACTTGGGTCTAGGTCTACCAAGGTGCCTCCAAAGGCAATGTCCTTCCTTCTTCTTGTGCAAGCCTTCAATCTATTATTACCCCCTAGATGGGGTTTCAACGTCCATCTGTGGGCTTTGAATCCTCATGAAGTTCTGAGCTAATCATTCCATCATGTGAACCTGTCCACCAGGAAAGGTCCTCCAGAGACAACAAGTACACCCTCCAGGTGTTCATAAGTCACTAGGATCATAGCATGTAAATCACATCCAATAATTAAATCACCTGAACATGTGCATCAAACCCCCTTTAATCCCAAACAAATGCTCAAAGATGTTATGAAATTTGACAAGTTTAGGTTTGGAGAGGGTTTCAGGGTGTCCTATTGGGCTAATCCCGCTTAAGTTTGGGGTGTTTCTCAGGTAGATTCTGGTCCAAGTCATGCAAGTGTATGAGGTGGAATGGGGTGGATGTGATAAAAGGGAAATGTAGAGTCTTACCTGTGGGTTCCTTTGTGGAGGTTGAGTTGTACCTTGTCATGGATGCAATTGTTTCCTAGCCCATTCATTTCCATTTATTATTATATTTATTTCTTTTGATCTTTTTCTCTTGTGCTATAAGGGAATAGTTGAGGGCCACTGTCTTGGCTTGGTGACCAGAGGTGACAATGCCATCCACAAATAAGTTCATGAAAATGAGAAGGTTGGCTCATAATGAGACCCCCTTTCTCTTGGCTATGCCACCAAGAACCACTACCCTGGTTTTGTGACCATATAAGTGTTAATTTCATACCGCTACGTGCCCATGGTCATAATAGGCGAGCTCATTATGAGACCTCCTATCCATCAACTAGCACCTTGAGTGTTTATATTATCTTGTGGGTACTCGTTTTTTACTAAGAAGGTTTTCACTACTTTCTCAAGGATTATTGGGAAAAGCATATCGAAGGTTTCAAAATTGGCTTTTATCTCTTGCCAACTACTTTTACCCTCTGGGCCTTTAGCCACTTCTTCCCACGAGGTAAGGTACACCCCTTCTTAGTGTAGCCAATCCCAATGCCCAAACAAGGATAGGGGAGATGGAAGGAAATAAAATGGAAAGTGATCAGTATGGAGGGAAAGGACGATGACTTTTCACAGATCCACCTAGTAGAAACCCTTTCGAAAGGGAAATCAACTTCTTAGGGCACCGTGTCACCCTTCCACGTTTGAACGAGGCAAAGAGCATAATTTCCAAGAAAATTGTTGGCAAATATTTAACAGACAACGCATGCTTGTTTGCTTGTCGTTGATGGCAAGTACAACAATGAAGATGGCATGAGTACACAAAGTATGTAATAGATGGGCATTATGAGAAGACATTGCAGAGAAGATTCGAATAAGCTCAAAAGAGATAGTGTAGAGGATTGTTAGAAGATAATCGATGGCAAGATCAGAGTAAACAGAACAAAGTAAGCTCGGGAGGAGAAGCATTTTTTATCGTTGGATCCCATTCAAAATTCTTGAAAGAAGGAGGACCGTCAGATCTGTTAGTAGACAAGAAGAACGCGCAGAAGAGGAGGACAGATCTCAGGAATCAGATCTGAGTGCCAGACTCAACCATTGTTGGATCATGAAGAACCTGCACGTTCATTAAAGTGCAAGGAGAAACGGGCTCACAAAATACCGAAAGAAGGAAGATCGTCCATATTCAAGCAGGACACATGGCGAAAGATCATCATGTCGCTGACTGGAAAGTCAAAGGAACAGGGTTCCCTAACCTCTTGAATTCACGATATGCGAAATCATAAAACTATCTTAGTCGTCAATTCGAGGTTTGTTCTGGACCATTGATATGATCTCCATCTCGGAGCTTCGCCTATCGCAAATTAGAGAGGCAAGAAACATAACCATCGAAATTGCGATATGCGAAATCACAATTTAATCGCAGCCATCAGATCAAGGTGTGATCTGGACCGTTGATCTGACTCCATTTTGGAGTTTTGCGAATCGCGACTTGGAGAGGCAAGAAACATAACCATCGAAATCGCGATATGCGAAATCACGATTTAATCACAGCCATCAGATCAAGATGTGATCTATACCGTTGATCCGACTCCATTTCGGAGTTTCGCATATCGCGATTTCGATGGTTATGTTTCTTGCCTCTCCAAGTCACGATTCACAAAACTTCGAAATGGAGTCGGATCAACAGTCTAGATTACACCTTGATATGACAGTTGCGATTAAATCGCGATTTCTCATATCGCAATTTCGATGGTTATGTTTCTTGCCTCTCCAAGTCGTGATTCATGAAACTTCGAAATGTAGTCGGATCAACAGTTCAGATCACACCTTGATCTGATGGCTGCGATTAAATCACGATTTTGGATATCGCGATTTTGATGGTTATGTTTCTTGGATGGAAGCACCAACTTCCAGTTACACAGGCTCCAACTTGTATAGCAGAGAACACTTGTTCTCCCTTGCACCAACTTGCCACCTTGGTTTCTCTGGCTGTAACCAAATGGAAGCTACAAGTCCCTGTGTTCAAGCTCCCACTTGAACCTCTGAGGACAACACTCCTCCCTAGAACCTCCCAACCGCCCTGGAATATAAATGAATAAATAAACAACCAACTGCACAGATAAATTGATTCTTACCACTTCTTCTCTGTTCTGTAAATCTGGTCTTCTTCTAACTATTCTACAATTCTTCTCTTCCTTTGTCTGTTCTGCAATTCTGCTCTGCTTCAACTTGTTCTGTCATTCTTCTCTATTTCAAGTATTTTCCTCATCTATTACTCTTCTCTGAGTATTATATCACACTGCGCACATTTTCAGTCTCACACTACGCATATTTTCAGTCTCACACTGTGCATCCTGTGATTTTCCCTTTCTTACAGTTTAATTCATTTTTCGTCTAGAACAACCAACCATGCACCGTCTGTATCTTTTTCTTTTATGCACCACACCCACAGCAGTTACACTTCGCATCTTCTTTGGCAAAAGAAAACCATCTAAGCAACTGAAACGCCAACTGATCAGGAATCATGAATCAGTTTTGCTAACTGATTCCTAACTGATGAATTAACTGTGAGAGAGAACAGTAGCCGTTCGATCATATTCAAGTTTATCTACACCATTGGATGAACTTTATTAATATTTCCTTTAAATCGTGTTTCGTCATTTCGGCATTCCTATGGCCAAGTGTCTCGACACTTCATGTCACGATCTCTGAAACTCTGATACAGAGTTTTTCTGCACTAGCTCCTTCCTCTATATGACCATGGCCATGACCAAGCGCTTATGCATAAAGTGCTTTTCGTGAATTTTCATTTCATGAATATGGAGATGAGGCATCTCAACTCTCCAAGTCGCGATCCCTGAAACCCTGAAATGGAGCTTATCTGAACTGACTCCTTCCCTTCTCGTGACCACCAGCGGTGACCATAGGCTGTGCCAAAAAGGCGCTTCATATTTTGCGAGTTTCCACACCATGCTCCATTGACTCCAAGTCAGCGAAATTCCAATCGCTTGCCACTTGTCCTATGATTTGACGGTTCAGATTTGATCTTGATTCAACAGCTTAGATCTTATCGCGATTTCACATATCACAATTTCGGTGTTCTTGTGGTTATGTTTCTTGCCTCTCCAAGTTGCGATTCGCGAAACTCCGAAATGGAGTCGGATCAACTGTCCAGATCACACCTTGATCTGATGGCTGTGATTAAATCGTGATTTCGCATATCGCGATTTCGATGGTTATGTTTCTTGCCTCTCCAAGTCATGATTCACAAAACTCCGAAATAGAGTCGGATCAATGTTCCAGATCACACCTTGATCTGATGGCTGCGATTAAATCGTGATTTCACATATCGCGATTTCGATGGTTATGTTTCTTGCCTCTCAAAGTCATGATTCATGAAACTCCGAAATGGAGTCGGATCAATGGTCCAGATCACACCTTGATCTGACGGTTGTGATTAAATATTGATTTCGATGGTTATGTTTCTTGCCTCTCCAATTTGCGATAGGAAAAGCTCCGAGATGGAGCTCAGATCAATGGTCCAGAACAAACCTCGAACTGACAGGTAAGATAGTTTCGTGATTTCGCATATCTTGAATTCAAGAGGTTAGGGAACCCCATTCCTTTGACTTTCCAGTTAGCGACATGATGATCTTTCACCATGTGTCTTGCCTGAAGATGGACGGTCCTCCTTCTTTCAGGATTTTGTCAGCCCATTTCTCCTTGCACTTTAATGAATGTGAAGGTTCTTCATGATCCAACAATGGTTGAGTCTGGCGCTCAGATATGACGCCTGAGATCTGTCCTCCTCTTCTGCACGTTCTTCTTGTCTACTAACAGATCTGACAGTCCTCCTTCTTTCGGGAATTTTGAATGGGATCCAACAATCAGAAATGCTTCTCCTCCCGAGCTTACTTTGTTCCGTTTACTCTGATCTTGCCATCGATGATCTGCCAACAATCCTCTGCACTATCTCTTCTGATCTTATTCGAATATTCTCTGCAGCGTCTTCTCATAATGCCCAACAGAACAAGTTGAAGCAGAGCATAATTGTAGAACAGACAAAGGAAGAGAATAATTACAGAACAGTTAGAAGAAGACCAGATTTACAGAGCAGAGAAGAAGTGGTAAGAATCGATTTATCTATGTAGTTGGTTGTTTATTTATTCATTTATATTCCAGGGTGGTTGCGAGGTGCTAGGGAGGATTGTTTTCCTCAGAGGTTCAAGTGGGAGCTTGAACACAGGGAGTTGTAGCTTCCATCTGGTTACAGCCAGAGAAACCAGGGTGGCAAGGTGGTGCAAGGGAGAACAAGTGTTCTCTGTTATATAGGTTGGAGCCTGTGTAACTGGAAGTTGTTGCTTCCATCCAGTTTGTGCTGGAACATTAGGGGAGTTGGTGCTTCCTTCTAGTGGGAGCTAGAGAAACAAGAGAGTTGGTGCTCTCAAACAAGTTGCAGCTTGTAAAACAGAGGTAGCAGCCTCACATTGAGTTGGTGCTCAATTACAGATGATGTACATAACTTAAAAGACTGTCTATCATTTTGAAGAAGAAGAGGTTTTCTCCCTCTATGGGTTTCCTCGTGAAAAGCTATATCTATGTATACCTTATGTATAATTGATGTTCATTACTTTTATTGTCCATATGTTGTATAATGTTGATGATCACTTGAAGAAAGATTAAGAATGTATTAATAGACTTAAAATTGTTTAAGCACAATAACAACTGATTCACCCCACCCCCTCTCAATTGTCTTAGTAATTTCAACAATTGTTATCAAAGCGGGTTCCTTTTATTCAAAGGTAGATCTGTAAGCTTAAACATGACAAGTCATGAAGGGACTTCAACCTCTAAGCCCCCACTGTTTGATGGAACAAATTTTGCCTTCTGGAAGATTAGAATGAGAACATACTTAATGGCCTTGGGTGCTGATGTTTGGGATGTAGTAGAGACTGGATATACAAAGCCTGTTGTGATAGCCTCCAAGGATGATAAGTTAGAGTTTAGTTTTAATGCTAAGGGAATGAATGCTATCTTGAATGGACTTGTTGAAGCTAATTTTGTAAAGGTGATGCATCTTGAAACTGCCAAAGCAATGTGGGATAAACTTATTAGCAGTTATGAAGGAAATGAGAAAGTAAAAGATGCCAAACTTCAAACATACTAACTAAAGATGAATGAAGATGAGACAGCTAACAAGTATTTTTTAAGAGTTGAAGAACTCGTGAATGCCATGAAGGGTCTTGGTGAGAAGTTTGACGACTCACTCTTAGTTCAGAAGATTTTAAGATCTCTTCCTGATAAATTTAATCCAAAAGTCTCTACAATAGAAGAATTAAATGATCTCAAAACTCTATCCATTGATCAACTTCTAGAAACTTTAACTGCATATGAAATGAGAATTAGCAAAGATAAATCCATTACTAGAGAAGCATCGTTTAAAGCAAACAAGAATATTGATTCAGAATTAGATGATATTGAGGCAAAATTTGTGAGAAGGTTAAAGAAAGGATCAGGAA
>ML801989.1:155960-168181 GCA_009831015.1 Picea engelmannii
CTAATTTGTTCACCTGGTCAGGGGGAATACTTATTGCATATCTGGTGTATTTCTAAGATGCTTCTAGTTGATAGGGGGAGTATGTATTGCCACAACACAGGGGGAGAGTGTTTCTTCTTTGATATTGATGTCAAAGGGGGAGAAAGTGTGGTAATTTATTTCAGGATGTGATTTCAAGGATTCTACAGGAAAGTTACAGTGGTTGCCATCAATGCCAAAGGGGGAGAATGTTGGCAAATATTTAATAGACAGCGCATGCTTGTTTGCTTGCCATTGATGGCAAGTACAACAATGAAGATGGCATGAGTACATAAAGTATGTAATAGATGGGAATTATGAGAAGACATTGCAAAGGAGATTTGAATAAGCTCAGAAGAGATAGTGCAGAGGATTGTTGGTAGATCATCGATGGAAAGATCAGAGTAAATGGAATCAAGTAAGCTCGGGAGGAGAATCATTTCTGATCGTTGGATCCCATTCAAAATTCTCGAAAGAAGGAGGACAGTCAGATCTGTTAGTAGACAAGAAGAACGCGCAGAAGAGGAGGACAGATCTCAGGCATCAGATCTGAGGGCCAAACTCAAACATCGTTGGATCATGAAGAACCTACACGTTCATTAAAGTGCAAGGAGAAACAGGCTCACAAAATCCCGAAAGAAGGAGGACCGTCCATCTTCAGGCAGGACACATGGCGAAAGATCATCATGTCACTGACTGGAAACTCAAAGGAATGGGGTTCCCTAACCTCTTGAATTCACGATATGAAAAATCGTGAAACTATCTTAGTCGTTAGTTCGAGGTTTGTTCTGGACCGTTGATCTGAGCTCCATCTCGGAGCTTCGCCTATCGCGAATTGGAGAGGCAAGAAACATAAACATTGAAATCGCGATATGCGAAATTGTGATTTAATTGTAGTCGTCAGATCAAGGTGTAATCTGGACCGTTGATCCGACTCCATTTTGGAGTTTCGCGAATCACGACTTGGAGAGGCAAGAAACATAACCATCGAAATCACGATATGCGAAATCGTGATTTAATCGTAGCCGTCAGATCAAGGTGTGATCTAGACTGTTGATCCAATTCCATTTCGGAATTTCGCAAATCGCAACTTGGAGAGGCAAGAAACATAACCATCGAAATCGCGATATGCGAAATCATGATTTAATCGCAGCCGTCAGATCAAGATGTGATATGGACCGTTGATCCAACTCCATTTCGGAGTTTCGCGAATCGCGACTTGGAGAGGCAAGAAACATAACCACAAGAACATTGAAATTGCGATATGTGAAATCACAATAAGATCTGAGGTGTTGAATCAAGATCAGATCTGAACCGTCAAATCATAGGACAAGTGGCAAGTGATTGGAATTTCGCTGACTTGGAGTCAATGAAGCATGGTGTAGAAACTCGCAAAATATGAAGTGCCTTTTTGGCACAGCCTATGGTCACTGTCAGTGGTCACGAGAAGGGAAGGAGTCAGTTCAGATAAGCTCCATTTCAAGGTTTCAGGGATCGTGACTTGGAGAGTCGAGATGCCTCATCTCCAGATTCACGAAATGCGAATTTGCGAAAATCACTTGATGCATAAGTGCTTGGTCATGGCCATGGTCATATAGAGGAAGGAGCTAGCGCAGAAAAGCTCTGTATCAGAGTTTCGGAGATCGTGACATGAAGTGTCGAGACACTTGGCCACAGGAATGTCGAAATGTCGAAACCCGATTTAAAGGCAAGATTAATAAAGTTCATCCAACGATGCAGATAAACTTGAATATGATCGGAGGGATACTATTCTCTCTCATAGTTAATTCATCAGTTACGAATCAGTTAGCAAAACTGATTCATGATTCCTAATCGGTTGGCGTTTCAGTTGCTTAGACGGTTTTCTTTTGCCGAAGAAGATGCGAAGTGTAACTGCTGTGGGTGTGGTGCATAAAAGAAAAAGATACAGACTGTGCGTGGTTGATTGTTCTAGACGAAAAATGAATTAAACTGTAAGAAAGGGAAAATCACAGGATGCGTAGTGTGAGACTGAAAATATGCCTAGTGTGAGACTAAAAATGTGCACAGTGTGATATAATACTCAGAGAAGAGTAACAGATGAGGAAAAGACTTGAAACATAGAAGAATGACAGAACAAGTTGAAGCATAGCAGAATTGCAGAACATACAAAGGAAGATAAGAATTGCAGAACAATTAGAAGAAGACCAGATTTACAGAACAGAGCAGAAGTGGTAAGAATCGATTTATCTATGTAGTTGGTTGTTTATTTATTCATTTATATTCCAGGGTAGTTGGGAGGTGCTAGGGAAGACTATTGTCCTCAGAGATTCAAGTGGGAGCTTGAACACAGGGAGTTGTAGCTTCCATCTGGTTACAGCCAGAGAAACCAAGGTGGCAGGGTGGTGCAAGGGAGAACAAGTGTTCTATGTTATACAGGTTGGAGCCTGTGTAACTGGAAGTTGGTGCTGGAACATTAGGGGAGTTGGTGCTTCCTTCTAGTGGGTGCTAGAGAAACAAGAGATTCGGTGCTCTCAAACAAGTTGCAGCTTGTAAAACAGAGGTAGCAGCCTCACATTGAGTTGGTGCTTAATTATAGATGATGTACAGAAATTAAAAGACTTCCTATCATTTCGAAGAAGAAGAGGTTTTCTCCCTTTATGGGTTTCCTCGTGAAAATATGTCTCTGTGTATACCTTATGTATGACTGATGCTCATTACTTTTATTGTCCATATGTTGTATAATGTTGATGATCACTTGAAGAAAGATTAAGAATGTATTAATAGACTTAAAAAAAATTAAGCACAATAACAACTGATTCACCCCCCCCCTCTCAGTTGTCTTAGTAATTTCAACAAAAACGTCATGAAACGAAGAAGGATTCGATACAACATGTTCAAGTGCTTCAAAAATCATGGTGATACATACCATGATACCTAGACTCATTAACTCATGGAGCAAGACTCACTGCTACTTCAGGACCAGGTTGGTGTGATGGATATTGTTGCTGGTGATACGTGGACTCCACTGAAGAAAAGAGGGGCTCTATGGGGTCATTCTTAAGTCATCTGTCTCTCGGCATTCCATGTCTAGAACCTATCTGCCTCGAGACATGATCTCCTTAGTTATCCCCAATCTAGGGGATAAAATTTGGCTCCAACTCGGGGACATGTGCTCACCGTAGAGAACATGGGAACCTCAACATCTCTGGTATGACCTGTGCCTACTAAATCTCAAAAAAAGACATTAGCAATCCTTAGGGTGATGATATCACCCCTTGTTCATATATGATAAAATAAACAAATAAAAGCATCTATGGTCTAACATAGGATTATGAGCATACATATATACATAATGAATCAAGACAATATGAAAATGAAACTACAACTATGCTAACATGATATGCAAATGGTATATACAATGGATGAAAATTACTACCTACCTCTACTTACTTGTTGGTTGAATGTTAGGTGTAGTCATATAACGAGTGAAACCATCCTAGAAATACCTCATAATACATTCCTATGTGCTTCATAAGAAACCAAAACAATGACAATTTAAGCACAAAAATTACATGAGTTAGAGCATGCATTATATCAAAGGAAATTGTAAATTATAGCTCATGGAGGCGGGAGGGAGGGACAAAATTATGCCAAGTCACACTTCTAGAAAAGTACTTAGTCCATCTCATAAAAGGATCGTGAAAGGTCAAAGACTCAAGAGGCTGGCTCAAAGAGTCTAAATTTTGACTACCTTGGATGTCATCAATCCCCAAAGTCTGAGAAGGGACTATCAAGAATCTAGAGGATGATTGACAATTTTTTAAGGGAAATATGAAACACCGAGATATTAAAATTATTCTTAAGGTATTCAACCTACCCTTGAATTTTAAAACAAGGTTCTGCCCTAGACAAAACTTGGGTCAAGGGGCATGTTTCCCAACTACATCCTTAGTGACATAACAAGGTAAAGTAATTGAAGGGAGATGGAAAACCTTGTCACAAGTATCTTGATTTAGGAAAACAACGTCCTTATCAATATTTGAGCACAACGGTGGTTGATAATATTATTCATAGAATAAATCCAAGTGCTCAAAGGAATACTCATCAAAATCCTCAAGGTATGACCGAAAATCATCAGGAAAACATAGAACCAAGTCACCCTTGGGTGCTTGGAAAACATCTGTAACTACATCATCTCCCTTTTTCCAAATGCAAAAATTAGTAGTAACCTCATATGATAGTTGTAAAGGAAAATTTTGGAAATGACCCGCAATGTCGCAAATGGGATCCCCATTGTTGGGCACAGGCCCATTTTGGGGAAAAGGCTAATTTTGGATAATAAAGCACAAATAAGGAAAATACAGCTGGCAGGAAAAGCATCACGTTCAGAGGAAAGCACATGCAAAGAAGGGAAGAATGCAAAGAAGATCGAACCATATTAGGGTTAGGGTTTTGTTAAGAGGATATAATGGTTGATAAGCCAAAAATAAGTATAAAGAGGTACCTAGGAGGTCTAGGTCGGGGTTGGTTCGAAGAGTTGGATAGGGTTTAGTGTGATTGTAATTCTAGAATGAAAGAATGACTGTAAAATCTGAGGTTGTTTTGTAAGTTGTTGAGCTGAAGAAATCAAAGAAGGTAGATCGTGAGGGTTAGATCATAGGCTGAGGAGCCTAGTGTGATCTAGTCCACCTCATTAAATATCTTGATCCAACTGAGAGAGAATTGTAATGCACACGACACCATAGATGACATAACAATAATAAAAGAGCCCAAGAGCCATATCTTTGTGGACGTAGCCCAGGAGTGGGTGAACCATTGTAGCTTATGTGTTATGTGAATGATTCATTGTTGTATCTTTGTTGTTAAAGATTAGATCTTAGATGAATGTTTGATGAAATAGCTAGATCTGATTGTTTTACATGCATGAACAAGAATGACATAGTACTTATCATAGATAGATGTTATAGTAAATAAATAAAGATAACAAGGTTCAATTCCAGATCCACACTCATTCCCAGGCTGCAAGCACTTGAGCATTACAGCCACCCATAGAACTATCTTAGGTGAGAATGCACACTGCCTTCTGGTTTTCCAGGGGGGGGGATGGTTGTAGAGGTTTTTGTTGGAAACCATAGTATATCTGAACCTGGGTCAACCCAAGAATGGTAGAAAGAGATAAGTAACCAACACCCATCATACCCAATCACATACCATTTACGTTTCCTGACATGTATGAACTCATCAATATTATCAACCATGTCATTACCTTTATCATAACACAAAGGGCTTAAAACATCCAAGGGCTCCTCTAACACTTCTCCACTTTCCAAATTACAAAATAAAGCATCTTCAAAATCTTGGAAAGGGAAACAACTTACCGTATTCATTTCTTCATGTGCAGGAGCATCAAAGACTTGGATGACTTCATCAAATGGAAATGAAAGCATCAATGCTTCATCCTCATGACTTTCCCCTACATATTCAACTTCATAATACGAAGGGTCTATCACGTCCAAGGATTCCCTTTCTTATTCACCTTCTGAATCATAGAATAAGGTATCATCAAAAACCTAAAAATGAAAGTGACTAACCTCATCCTCTTCTTCTTTTGCATGAGGAATAGGATTTCATATGGCTTCATCAGAGGGAAAAGAACACATTAATACTTCATCATCATGTTTTATATCTTTAGGCTCTCTCTTCCACCAGGTCCTCATTATCCTCTATAGAAGCATGAGTAAATTCTTGCTCTTCCTCATGGGATTGGTAACCTTCATTAGGATCCCTCTCCTCAACCTCTTGTTGGTCGACGACTTGTTCGCATATTTCCTAGTATTTACTAAAGAAGATCTCAAGGGAAACCAATCTCTCCAAACTAAGAGTATCTCGGGTATCCTTAGGGTTATCAACCTTGACTTCTGGAGTAGGGAGATATTCTTTCGTGGGTGAGGAGATGTTTGCCTTGATTTATGTAGCTATGTGATAAGCTTCTTAGATAATCCTTGGCTCCCTATCATTGAGGAGGTATCATAATTCTCCTGATAATTCCCTAGTATAGAGAAACATGAGATATCTCTCTCCAGGGTTATATTCTTTAGTGATTCATTGCAACAATCTCTCGAATATGGTATGGAACTCATTAAAAGTCTCATTTTCATTATTTCTTATGTTATTGAGTTCATTTAGAAATGAGTGCACATACTCTCTGATGCTCCATTTTCCAATAAAAATATCTTCTAGTTGATCCATGGTTGTGATACTAGCAGCAGAGAAACTATCATACCATTTTCTAGCATTGCCATGAAGAGTGGAAGAGAAAAGTTTCATTGCTAGATCTTCAACATCATCACTGATAGGATGGATTTTAAAAAATTCCCAGAAGTTGCACATGTGGTCTTCATCTCTAAATTCATCATCATCGGTGAATTTAGGGAGCCATTTTACATACATTGGAGGCATTTTTCGGGGATACCCCGGTATTTCACTCATACCCAAGGGTTTAAAATTACCTGGGTCCCATTGAAAAGCCATGTTTGGCTTAATGATTACTGGATTCACCAGATAATCCTTCTAGGGATTATCAAAGGGAAAAGAGGGAATCACCCTCAATGGAATCACCAAGTAAGCTTTGAAAAGTGAAAGGATTTGAGAAAAAGGCTTACCGAAAAAGTGTCGTTCGAGGAAAATTGACTTGATGTTCCCCAACAATGGTGCCAAAAAATGTTATCACACAATCTATACTTTCCCAAAGCCTAAATACAAGTAGACTTAGATTGAGGTAACACAGAGGTAGCCCTATCACTGTCACCCCAATAGAGTACCTCTTTCTCTTTAGGAGAAGGAAAACCTCACTCCAAGGGAGACGTCCCAGGACCTAGTTGGTAGATGAAAGGCAAAATGACACGGTGAAAACCCACCCCTCTCTAGGTCACTCAATAGAAGAATTCACTTGGGTAAAGTTTTAAAAGGACAAGGGAAAGTGGTTTTGTACCTGCTCTTTACCAATGAAACATCAAATGTTAGTAGTAACAATGATATCAACGCTTATAATCAATGACTTCTTAGACAAATCATGTGCTGCTAGAATAGGTGATATACAATAAAGATGAGATTACAGTGGCAACAATGTATCTTGAAAGTTGCAAATTATGATGACAAGAAAAGATATAAAAAGTCTTTCAAACTTGATAATACTTTGTCACTCACAATTTTCAAGATTAATACAAGTCAATGAATGACTTAAAAAGGGTTGTCAAAGTGTTTGTAACAACAACAATTTAATAGCTATGATGACAACAAACTACTTCAAAAAAGAGTACCTTTCTAAGGCAATAACACACACTTTTAACACTTAATGATAGCAATTTTCCTAGCGCAAGTTTCTGGGCAGTTTTGTTGTAAGTATGGGCTGATAAGGGCTGCAAAAGGTGGTTGTAGTAACAATGAAAACAACAACAAAGTGATTTGCAACAACCTCAGAAATGCACTTCAAAATGGTAGCAAAGAAATAGTTTAAAGCCATAAGGTGATAATTCTTTGGCTTGTGCAAAATTTGGGCTAGTTTACTTAGTTAGTAGGTTTAGATAGGCTGAACAATAAATGGATGTAACAGTGATTGTGACAATAATAAATTAGTTGTTAGTAGACTAGGTTAGAAACTTATTAGGATAACAAATGAAGTTTGAGTGTAGGTTGGTAGTCTTGTCAAAGAGTTGAAGTGAGAAACTAGTGCCTTCTAGGGTGATGAGGTCAAAGTTGATGGCTCTATTCTAGGGTTGTAAACAAATGATAATGCACACAATTCAAGAAGAATGATTCTAGGGAGAATAACACGTTAATTCTCCCTAGGATCTCAAGCTTGGAGAAAGAGGATACTAAGGTGTAGGCTCTTCCAGGCCTTAGCACCTCCTTCTTCTTGAAACGTTTGTGGATGCAAAATATCTTGAGCACAATAACTAAGTAAAAACCTCAAGGGAGATATCACTTTAGGGCCCTAGGGTTTCACCAATTACTAGATCAATTTATGAAGCTAGGAAAATAAAAAGTAAGAAAGTTAGCACTTTAAGTTTCTTACTTCAAGCATTAAATACACCATGCAAATTCATAATCTTGTATAAGAAAATAAAACCATACCATTAGCCATTCAATAAATGACAAAATGCATATTTTACTTAATTGCACCAAGAATAATCATTAATATACCATGCAAGATCACCATAAAACTTCAAAATTTTGATCCAAGTGGTAAAACAAGCCTCTAACAAGAGTAGTGTCTCACTATTTCAGCCAATAACCCTAATAAGATGAAAATTTCAGACCTCCCCTTGTCCAATGACAAGTTGTCATGAAAAATGAATGTGCTTTTTGTTTATTTATACAAAACTTGACCTTAATTAAGTTTTTGGTCAAAATATCAAAGTCGACCTGGCCAGTTTCTTACAAAAATTAAATCTGGACAAAATAAAATCAATTTGCATTTAAAGACCCTCCTAAGGGTGATGTCATTCCCTTCTAAGGTGACATTGGAACTCCATCATGGAACGTTGGGCACATGAAGTGAAACGTTGGGCCTCGAAAGGACAAAATCACTGTCCATACGTGCCAATAACCTCGGGAATGCCCCCAAGGTGAAAACCACAACAAGTAGATGATGTCCAGGGCTACATGGGTGACGTCCAAGGCCTCCAAAGGCAAAAGTTCAAGTGTTAAGAGAACGATCCCGTGGGTATAGGTCTACCAAAGGGACTCCAAAGGAAGCATCCTTCCTTCTTCTTGTGCAAGCCTTCAATCTCTTCTTATCCCCTGGATGGGGTTTCAATGTCCATCTGTGGGCTTTGAACCCTCATGAAGGTCCAAGATAATAATTCCCTCATGTGCACTTGTCCATCATGGAATGTCCTGCAGAGACAACAAGTATGCCCTCCAGGGGTTCATAAGTCACAAGGATCATAGCATGTAAATCACATCTAATAATTAAATCACCCAAACATGTGCAGCAAAGCCCCTTTAACCCCAAACAAATGCTCAAATATGTTATGCAATTTGACAAGTTTAGGTTTTGAGAGGGTCTCAGGGTGTCCTTTTGGGATAATCCCCCTTAAGTTTGGGGTGTTTCCCAGGTGGATTCTGGTCCAAGTCATCCAAGTGTATGAGATGGCATGGGGTAATATTTGGTCTTGGGGTGCATGTGATAACAAGGAAATGTAGAGTCTTATCTGTGGGTGCCTTAGTGGAGGGTGAGTTGCACCTTGTCATGCATGCAATTGTTTCCTAGCCCATTCATTTCCATTAATTATTCTTGGCTTTCTTTCTTTTGATATTTTTCTCTTGTGCTACAAGGGAATAACTAAGGGCCACTGTCGTGGCTTGGTGACTATAGGTGACTGTGTCATCCATAAATCAGTTCACAGAAATGAGAAGGTTGGCTCTTAATGAGACCCCCTTTCTCTTGGCTATGCCACCAAGAGCCACTACCCTGGTCTGGTGAGCAGATAGGTGGTAATGTCATACATATATGTGTCCATGATCATAATAGGTCGGCTCGTGATGAGACATCCTATCCATCAACTAGTACCTTGAGTGTTTATGTTATCTTGTGGGTCCCCTTTTCTTACTTAGAATGTTTTCACTTCTTTCTCGGGGATCCTTGGGCGAAGCATCTCGAAGGTTTCAAAATTGGATTTTAACTCTTGCCAACTACTTTTACCCTATGGGCCTTTAACCTCTTCTTCCCACGAGCTAGTGTAGCCAATCCAAATGACCAAACAAGGATAGGGGACATTGAAGGAAAGAAAATGGAAAGTGATAAGTATGGTGGGAAAAAATGATGAATTTTCACAAATCTACCCAGTAGAAACCCATCCTAAAGGGAAATCAACTTCCTAGGTCACCGTGTCACCCTTCCAGGTTTGAATGAGTCAAAGAGCATAATTTCCAATGAAACATCATGAGGCGAAGAAAGATTCGATACAACATGTTCAAGTGCTTAAAAAATCAGAGTGATACATACCATGATACTTTGACTCATTACCTCATAGAGCAAGACTCACTTCTACTTTAGGACTATGCTGGTCTGATGGATAATGTTGCTGGTGATACATGGACTGCACTGAAGAAAAGAGAGGCCCTTTGGGGCCATGCTTAAGTCGTCTGTCTCTCGATACTCTATGTATAGAACCTATGGGCCTCGAGACATGATCTCCTTAGTTATCCCTTGGCTAGGGGATAACAGGGAACACTCAATTAGAAATTAGAAGGTTCACATACCAATAACTATTTTAGGAAAACGGGTTGAATTAATATACATGGATAATTCCCCCTTGAACCCCTCTTAACCATTATCATGGACTCTTCCCCCTTTTGTGGATTGATTCGTCCCCTATCTGTGTCCATTTCCCTTTAGAAACTGACATCACATTTTATTATTAAAACATATAAATACAATTGACATATTACATCGCTTTGGCCATAGCCACATATTATATCTACATAAGCATTAGTTAAATTGGGGATTATAATAGAGATGTTACAATCCCCCTCACCTACAATTGTGTGTTATCCTCAGTGCACACCATGCTGATAGACATATATGAAAATTTGCATCACAATGATTAGAAATAAAATTATGCAATTTAACAACCCCAACAAGAGTTCCAAACACAATTTCTTGTTCCTCTCAACTCCCTAACCCAAGGAATGCACCATTCGTTTATCAGGGCTAACCCAAGGGATGTATCATTCATTTATCAGAGCTAACCCAATGAATGTGCCATTCTTTTACCAAGGACCCCATCGAAGTTGGTGTTTGGTATGTGTTATATTATTTGCATGGCTAGAGGGGGTTAGAGGGGGGAGGGAGCCCCCCTGAAAAAAATAAAAAAAAAATTGGTGGTTTTTTGCGTCTGTTTTTGGGTTGTTTTTCGGCACATGGTTTTCGTTGATGGTTTTGTATTTCTGGTTAAGGAATTAAGGTTGTTAACTAATCTGGGTTATTGGATTAGGGTTTTGGATGTCACTAGATCCTACAAGTATATTATATTATAAACAATGCATGTGATGATGAATATAAAAGATGTTGGTTTTCTCAGTTTGGGTTTCTAGGGGAAGACTCTCTGTGTGTAATTGTCATTATATATTTTTTGTTCTTTTATTAAAAAATTGTTTGCAATAAATAATTGTATAAGGTTAAAATCTACATTTGGTATCAATGCAATTATTGGCTTCAGGGGGACGCCTTTGTGGTCAGGGGTTTGGCTCGGGACTGTGATAATCCTTGTTACAGTGGGAGATCTGTGATATTGATTCTCTAGGTGAAAAGAAATGGCAAGCAATTCAAAAATTGAGATCAAGAAATTTAATGGGAAATTTTTTGAGTTGTGGAAGCTCAAGATGGAAGATCTGTTGGTAGACAAAGATCAGTGGATCACGGTGGATCCAGGTACTGCACCTACAAAAGCGTCTACAAGTGACTAGAAAAAGTTGGATCGGAAGGCGAAGAGCACAGTTTGATCGTGTCTCTCAGATTCAATATTACTGAATGTGTCAGAGAAAGATACAACCTAGGCATTATGGGATAAGTTGGAGACATTGTATTGATCTAATTCCCTGGTAAATAAATTGTTCCTGTGGAAGAAGTTGTATAACCTGTCGTACTACCACATCACTATCTGTACAATGCCACGTTAACATGTCATACTACCATGTGTCAACCACCCATACATGCCACATGTCATCCTTCCACACCAGCACCTTGCCACTTCAACACATTCGTACAATCTGTACAGTGCCACGTGTCGCCTCCTGGAGCTGTCACTTGTCCTGCCACTATTGACTTTTTTCATGTTGGTCAAAAAATTCATAACATCATAATTTCTGCATACGACATTCGTTTCAGCCCGTTCAAATGTTACTGGAAATCTCTCATTGAGCTCTTCACAATGGAGCCACTTTCATCAGAATCCGAGATAGTCAAATTTTCTTGGTTACAAAGATCCTCTTGGATCAAATGTAGAGAGTGGTAGAGTGAGAGAGAGTGAGTGAGAGTGTGAAAGAGAGATATAAGCTCGGAGGGATTGAAAGAAAGAGTGAGGGGTAAATGTAACAAAGAGAGAGAGAGAAGGAAAGAGATGGAGAGACAAAGAGATAGCGAGGTAAAGAGAGGTGGAGAGTGAGATGTATAGAGAGAGGGAGGGGATGTAAAGAAGGAGGGGATTAGGGGATAT
>ML801989.1:209520-222906 GCA_009831015.1 Picea engelmannii
ACAAAATAGAACAAGGGGTTTCAAAAATCAACATTGCATTGATGTAGAATAATAGTACTAAAGCCAATAAAACATTATACAACCACTGCAATTCCAAGTTCCAAGTTCTCAAAACTTAACACATTAAGGCTTTTGCAACAATGCATATAATATTCTCTCTGGAAACTTCGATGTTGTTTTTCTCTACAAAATTACAATAAATAGGAGTGTGCATGAAAAAATGTATAACTGGTTCCTGGCTTGGGCATATCATGGACACCAAGACAAAGGACACCCTCCAGTAGACCATCCAACTATATCTGGTCATCAAAGCAGGGAAGTTTCTTCATTAGAGCAAGTTGCTCACCAGGAGTCAGATTGAATAGAAGATTTCATGTTTGATGGAGTAACTTGATGCAATGGAGACCATTGATTCATAATGGGGGAGGAATGATCCATATGGACATTGTTGGACACACACCTATTTCACTGGCTCAAAGCATAGTTTTTCATTTTGGTAGTTTTTCTACACTTTTTCGGGTCTTGAACTTATGGGGCCATTTTGAGGCCTTAAACGGTGTTTTATAGGCACGACAATGCCCAAATGATAGCCGCAAGCATGATTTTGGATGAATTGAATGTTTTTTCTTCATATACACCTTTCCAAAGAGGTATCAAGCACCCCAAACATAGATCGTATGCAAAAGTTACACCCTCAGAAAGTTGGTGTATCAACTACCCCAATCAAGGTCCACAAACCTTTTGGCGTTTCATCTCCCGGGGTTAGTGTTTTAGATGTTTAGGGTTTTCTCAATTATGATTTATGTTAAAAATTCCTTTGATGCCTCATTGTAATCAAATTCATGTGAATGAACATAGTTGACACATCTCTTCTCATAGATAATCTACCACCATTCTAGCTAGCTTGTGTGGTTTTGCATTTTATAGTATTTTGTATTTTCAGACAGTCATTAATAGAATCTAATTTTTACTGTATTACTGTGTTCCATGCCACATTTCTCCGTATTCCCTTGTTATATCTATGTTATATTTCTTCCTTCATATCGTTCTCAAAATAATATGGATCATGAGATCATCATATGTCTAGGTGAATATGCCTTTGTATTCTTTAAACAACTTAATGAATTCTTGTCTTTCTTCAAGACAACATTTATTTACCAGGTTGATGGTCTGGGGAATTTTCTTAGATCCCAAATTTACCACTTCAAATTTCAATGATGATCTATTGGTCTTGCAATTTGTCACCTTCTTAAACTTGTCTTGAAGGTAATAGAGTTATAAATATGCAGTTTCTATATGTTTTAATGGGGGGGATTTTTTGGAGAAGAATAGAAGCAACAGAAGGGATAGACCTGCTCAGTTGACTGTAAAATTCTCTACCTAGTGAATATATGTTGATGACAATTGTGTTCTCTTACTCAATTTTGTATGTGTTTAATCTTGTCTTGAATGCAAATTTTGTGATGTGTGCAATGAACATTTCCTTATTCTTTCAGCCATTGTTTTAGTACATCGTTTTTCTAATTCTACAACTTGTTATACAACTATTGTTTAGCGAAAGAGATATTATTCGAAAACCTGTTGAATGACTTGCATTTAGATATGTTTCTAAGTCTTGAGATATTATTGTAAGTTTGTATTCTCGCATAGAAAGTGATTCATTGCATTGCGTATTCTTGTTTCCTGTGTTTGTCTTTTAATATCCCCAAATGTCCATTAATATCCATACAATTATCAAAGAAGAACCTACTTTTATACTGTGTGGATTTTCCAACCAGATTACCAGCTTTGAAAACCTATCCTTAAGCTGACCAAGAAAACCTACTTATCAAAAAAACAATCATTATAAACTTGAGGTGGCCTAGCTTTTCCCTTTAGTAGTTAGGTGCAGACTCTAGGACCAACAACAAGTATGGAGGGAATGGACGATGACCTTTCATAGACCCACCCAGTGGTAACCTATCATAAAGGGAGATCAACTTACTAGGGAATCATGACACCCTTCTGGGTATGAATGAGTTAAAGAGCATAATTTCAAAGAAAACATTATGAAATGAAGGAGAATTCAGTGCAACATATTCAAGCTCTTCAATAATCAAAGTGACACATACCATGATACCCATACTCATTACCTCATGGAGAAAGACTTACTACTGCTTCAGGACCAGACTGGTGGGATAAATATTGTTGCTGCTGATAGATGGGATACACTGAAGAAAAGAGGGGCCCTCTGGGGCCATGCTCAAGTCATCAGGCTCTTGACACTCCATGTATAGGACCTGTGGTAATTGAGACAAGATCTCCTTAGTTATCCCTAGGATAGGTGATAACATATGGCTCCAACTCGAGGACATGTGCTCACCATAGAGCTCATGAGAACCTCAACATATCTAGTATGACCTGTGCCTGCTAGAACTCAACAAAATGCATCAATAATCTTTAGGGTGGTGATATCACCCCTCACTCATATATGATATAATAAAATAAAGATAAGCATGCATATATACATAATGGAGAAATACAATGTGAAAATGAAACTATAACTATAATAGCATGATATGCAGATGGTATATACAATGAATGCAAATGCCTACCTAATCTACTTACCTGTTGGTTGAATGCTAGGTGTAGTCAAATAACCAGTGAAACCATCCTAGAAATATCTCATAATACCTGCCTCTATGCTTCATCATAAACCAAAACAATGACAAGTCAAGCACAAAAATAACATAAGTTAGAGCATGTATCAAATCATCGGAAATCGTAAAGTATAGCTCATGGAAGTGGGAGAGAGGGACAAAATTATGCCAAGTCACACTTCTACGAAAGTTCTCAATCCATCTTAGAAAAGGATCGTGAAAAATAAAAGGCTCAAAATATTGACTCAAAAAGTCTAAAGGCTGACTACCTTCGACATCATCACATCCCAAGAACCTAGAGGATGATCGGTAATTTTCTAAGGGAAAGCTGAAAGACTGAAATAATAAACTTTTTCTTAAGGTATTCAACCTACCCTTGAATTATAAAAGAATGTTTTTCCCCAGAGAAAACTTAAGACAAGGGACATGTTTCCCAACTACACCCTTGGTGACATAGCAAGGTAAAGTAATCAAAGGAGGCTGAAAAATATTGTCACAAGTATCCTGCTTTAGGAAAACAATGTCTTCACTCTTATCAATATCTGGGCACAACGATGGTTGATAATTTTCCTCATAGAATAAATATGAATGCTCAAAGGAACACTGATCAAAATCCTCAAGGTATGACTGAAAATCATCAGGAGAACATGGAACTAGGTCATCCTTGGGTGTTTGGAAAGTGTCTATAACTATATCATCTCCTTGTTGCCATATGTTAGAATAATTAGTAACCTCATATGATAGTTGTAAAGGAAACATTTGGAAATGACCTTCAATGTCATAAATGAGATCTTCATCATACCCAATCACATCCCATTTACGTTTCCCAACATGTATGAACTCATAAATATTATTAACCATGTCATTACATTTATCATAAAATGAAGGGATTAAAGCATCAAAAGGCTCCTCTAACACTTCTTTTCTTTCCAAATCACAAAATAAGGCATCATCAAAATCTTGGAAAGGGAAACAACTCACTATATTCACTTCTTCCCATGCAGGAGATTCGAGGATTTGGATAACTTCGTCAAATGGATAAGAAATCATTAGTGACTCGTCCTCATGACTTTCCGTTACATATTTAGCTTCACAATATGGAGGGTCTATCTCATCAAGGGTTCCCTTTCTTCTTCACCTTATGAATCATAGAATAAGGTATCGTCAAAAAACTAAAAATGAAAATGACTAACCTCATCCTCTTCTTTTTGTGTAGGAGGAATAGGATCTTGGATGGCTTCATCAGAGAGAGGAGTACACATTAATACTTCATCATCATGTTTGATATCTTCAAGGTCTCGCTCTTCAACTAGGTATTCATTATCCTTAGTAGAAGCATGAGTAAATTATTGTTCTTTCCCATGGGATTGATAACCTTCATCAAGATCCCTCTCCTCAACCTCTTGTTGATCCATGTCTTTCTCCAAACCTTTCGGGGTTTCTTCAATAGAGGTCTTAAGGGAGGGCACTCTCTTGGGAATATTTGGGGTATCTTTGGGCTCATCAACCTCGATTTCTGGAACAAAGGATTTTTCTTCCTTGGATGAGGAGATGTTGGCTTTGATTTCAGTAGCCATGTCATAAACTTCTTGGATTGTTCTAGGAGCTTTATCTCTGATAGGGAAACCTATTTGTCTTGTAAAGGATTTGGTGTAAAGAAAGAGAAGAAATTTGTGTGACAGGTGATGGCTTGTTGGGATTTGTTGTATTAGCCTCTTAAATCTATCATGAAATTTCCTAATAGTTTCATTCTTATTCTTCTTTATGTCATTAAGTTTGTTTATTAGCATGTGGATATATTCTAACTTAATACCCCATCTCTTAAGAAAGGTTTTTTCTAACTAGCCCATAGATGTGATTCTAGCATTAGGGAGATTACAATACCATTTCCTTGCATTTCCATGAAGAGTGGCAGAGAAAAACTTCATTTCCAAATCTTCAGCATCATCACTGATAGGGTGGAGTTGAAAGAAAGCAAAAAAATTGTCCATGTGATCTTTGACCCTAACCCCATCATTACCAGTGAATCTAGGGAGCCAATTTTCATACCTTGGAGACATTCATCGAGGGTAACCCATAATTTTACTCATATCTAAGGGTTTAAAATTATGTGGGTCCCATAGAGAAGCCATGGTTGGATTTGTCATTAGTGGAGTCGCCAGATAATCCTTCTAGGGATCATCAAAGGGAAAAGCGGGAATCACCCTCAATGGAGTCGCCAGGTAAGATTTGTGAAGTAAAGGATTTATATAAAGACTTACCAAAAAAATGTCATTCGAGGAAAACTGACTCGATGTTCCCCGATAACGACACCAAAATCTTATCGCACAATCTGTAATTTCCTAAATCCCAATGAAAGTGGATGCAAGATTGGCGTAACAGGGGGTGACCTATCACTGTCACCTTAATAGGAAACCCTTTTCTATTTAGGAGTATGTTAAATTACCACAGGGGAGAGGTCCCCAATGACCTAAAGGGTTGAGAAGACTAAGGCAAGGATGCAAGAAAATCCCCCTCACTGGTCACTCGATTCAAAAGGTTCTTATGGATTTTAATGGATGAAGCAAAAGGTATAATGGATTGTACCTGCCGAGAACAAGACAACAAGAAAATATAACAGTTTAAAAGTACAAAATATGATGTTAGTGCTTCTTAAAACCATGAACCTCAAAAAATTGACCTAGCTGATATGAATTTGCAGCAATGCAACAATTTGTAACAACAACTAATATTTTGTAATAGCCACAAGAATCATGCCTTAAAATTGCTTAAAAAACAAAAGGAAGAATAACCTTTTCCTAGCAGAATGATAATAAGTTATCACAAATTTTTTTTTGGCAATGTCTATCTAGCATAATAAGTCACCTTTGTAGAGAATTTTCTGCAGTTAGATGGTTGTAGCAATATTTTGCATCAACGGAAAATTTTAGTGGTCAAAAGTGCAAGAAAACACCATGCAAACTCAACACTTGTCTAGTAGATTGACTGGCAATTGTCACAAGTGATTTATGTATGGTGCAAGTGTGAGTTATGTAGGTAAATGCGAAAATTTGACTTGAATTAGTATGGATGTAGTAATGTTTTGCAACAAAAGCAAGTTAGCTAAGGAGTTAGTCTAGTTTAGGGTTAGCAAATGTTAGTAAAATCTTAGAGGAAGAAAGTTTGAGTGTTTGATCAATTAATTCACTAAAGCAAGTGGACTATTGCCTTTTAGGGTTAATGGAGTCTAGAGGTGATGGTTTTCTCTTGGAAGAAATAAAAAAATGATTGTATTTGTCTAAGGAGAAGGGATGAATGAATGAGGTGTTGGTAACCCAAGACCTCAAGAATCAAAATCATAGGGACAAATTTTCTAGAGGGTAAGGGATCTTAGGCCCTAGCAAATCTTCCTTCCTTGGACTATTAAAACATTATTAAGGGGAAACAATAACTAGGCAATGGATTCTAAAGAGCTAGCATTTAGGGTTTTAGAAGTTTATTAGAAGTCAAATTACCTTTGTAAAAGTCTAGCAAATGAAGATAAAATAAGTAGTAACTTAAGTCCTTTACTCTTAGGGTTTGTCAAGCAAGCAATTTCATAATCTTTAACATGAATAAAAAAATATACCATAACATTCACAATAAAATGAAGAATTGCATATTTACTTACTTCACAAAGAATAATCAAGCAATAAAACCCTAGATTGCTAAGTAAATTCACCAAGAAATGATCCAAGTTGCAAATTTTATCCTCCAAGACAAGTGCACCTCCCAATTTCAGCCAATAACTCCCAAAAAGGGCACAAATTTCAGACCACACTACTTGTGTGATGAGTGATGATGAAAAAATGAGAGTATTTTCTCTCTATTTATACCGTATCAATGTCCTTTAATTAAAATTAGGTCATAAAAAAGGTCCACCTTGCCAAATTACATTAACAATATATTTTTTACATAAATGAAGGTAATTAAACCCTAAAATCAACTCCAAGGGTGACATTGAGCTCCTGGGGTTGAACATTGGGCCCCATATGTAGAACGTTTGGCCTCCAAAGGCCCTAGATGATGCCACACCTACCAACCAACACACAAATACCCTCATAAATGAAAACCCTAGCTATGAATGACATCCAGGGTCATAATGATGATGTCATGGGATCTCAAGGGTCAACGTCCAGGTGGAGGAGCAAGGTCCCCCTGGGTCTAAGTCTTCCAGAGTGTCTTAAGGGAAACACCCTTCTTTCTTCCTAGTGCAAGTATCTAATGTCTATCTACCCCTAGTTGGGGTCACAACATCCATCTTTGGGCTTTCATCCCCATGGAGGTCCGAGCTAATAATTCCCCCATATGTACCTGTCCACCGGGAAAAGTCCTGCAACAACAACAAGTACACCCTCCATGGGTTCATAAGTCACAGGGACCATAGCAATGTCAATCACATATAATAATCAAATTACCCAAACATGTGCATCAAAACCCCCTTTACCCAGACAAATTCTCAAATATATTATGCAGTTTAACAAGTTAAGTTTGGAGAAGGTCTCAGGGTGTCCTATTGGGCTAATTCTCCTTAAGTTTGGGGTGTTTCCCAGGTGAGAACCAATCTAGGTCATGTAAGTGTGTGTGAGGTGGCATGTGGTTAACATCTAGGCATGGGTGGAGTGATAACATGGAAATGTAGGTCTTACCTATGGGTTCCTTTGTAGAGGGTGACATGCACCTTGTCAAATATGCCATTCTTTCCTAGGCCATTCAATGTCTTCTATTCTTAATTTTATTTATTTTTATCCTTTTCTTTTATGCTTCAAGGGAAGAGTTGAGGGACATTGTCTTGGCTTGGTGATCAGAGGTGACATCGTTACTCACAAGCAATTCACGGAGATGAGAAGACTGGTTCATCATGAGACCTCCTTTTTCTTGGTTATGCCACCAAGAGCCACTACCCAGGCTTGGTGACCAGATAGATGGTAGTGTCATACCACTACATGCCCATGGCCATAATAGGTTGGCTCATGATGAGACCTCCCATACACCAACTAATACCTTGAGTGTTTATTTATCTTATGGGTTCCATTTTCTTATTGATAAGCCTTTTACTGCTTTCTCGAGAATACCTGGGAGAAGCATCTCAAAGGTTTCATTTTTTATCTTAACTCTTGCCAGCTACTTTTACCCTCTAGGCCTTTAGCCCCTTCTTCCAATAAGGCAAGGTACAACCCTTACTAGTGTGGCAAACCCAATATCCGAACAAGGGTAGGGGAAAATGAGAGGAGTAAGGATTGAAAGTGGTAAGTATGGAGGGAATAGATGATGACCTTTCATAGACCCACCCAGTGGCAACCCATCCTAAAGGGAGATCAACTTACTAGGGAATCATGACACCCTTCCAGGTATGAATGAGTTAAAGAGCATAATTTCCAAGAAAATATTATGAAATGAAGGAGAATTCAGTGCAACATATTCAAGTGCTTCAATAATCAAAGTGATACATACCATGATACCTAGACTCACTACCTCATGGAGCAAGACTTAGTGTTGCTTCAGGACCAGGTTGGTGGGATAGATACTACTAGTGCCGATAGATGGGTTGCACTGAAGAAAAGAGGGGCCATGCTCAAGTCATCCGGCTCTCGACACTCTATGTCTACGACCTGTGGGCCTCAATACATGATCTCCTTAGTTATCCCTAGGATAGGGTATAACATTGACTAAAGGTGACAATGTCATCCATAAATAAAAAATGTGAAGGCTAGCTTGTAATGAGACCCCCTTTCTCTTGGTTATGCCACCAAGAGCCACTACCCTGGTTTGGTGACCAGATAGATGGTAATGTCATACCGCTACATGTCCATGATCATAATAGGTCGGCTCGTGATGAGACCTCTTATCGATCAACTAGTACCTTGATTGTTTAGGTTATCTTGTGGGTCCCCTTTTATTACTGAAAAGATTTTCACTACTTTCTCGAGGATCCCTGGGTGAAGCATCTCGAAGGTTTCAAAATTAGATTTGAACTCTTACCAACTACTTTTACCCTCTCGGCCTTTAGCCCCTCCTTCCCACAAGGTAAGGTACAACCCTTCCTAGTGTAGCCAATCCTAATTCTCAAACAAGGATAGAGGAGATGGAAGGAAAGAAAATGGAAAGTGATAAGTATGGAGGGAACAGATCATGGATTTTCATAGATCCACCCAGTAACAACCCATCCTAAAGGGAAATCAACTTCCTAGGTCATCGTGTCACCCTTCCAGGTTTGAACGAGGCAAAGAACTTAATATCCAAGAAAACGTCATGAAGCGAAGAAGGATTCGATACAACATGTTCAAGTGCTTCAAAAATCAAAGTGATACATACCATGATACCTGGACTCATTACCTCATAGAGCAAGACTCACTGCTACTTTAGGACCAGGCTGGTGTGATGGATATTGTTGTTGGTGATACGTGGATTGTAATGAAGAAACGATGGGCCCTCTAGGGTCATGCTTCAGTCTTCTGGATCTCGACACTCTATGTCTAGAACCTGTGGGCCTCGAGACATTATCTCCTTAGTTATCCCTAGGCTAGGGGATAACAGGGAAGACTCAATCAGAAATTAGAAGGTTCACATACCAATAACGATTTTAGGAAAATGGGTTGAATTAATATACATGGATAATTCCCCCTTGAACCCCTCTTAACCATTATCCTAGACTCTCTCCCCTTTTTTGGATTGATTCATCCCCCATCTGTTTCCATGTCACTTTAGCAACTGACATCACATTTCATTATTAAAACATAGAAATACAATTCACATATTACATTGCTTTGGCCATAGCCACATATTATATCTACATGAGCATTAATTAAACTAAGGATTATAGTGGAGATGTTACATTCTCCCTCACCTACAATTGTGTGTCCTCCTCAGTGCACACCATGTCGATAGACATATATGCAAATTTACATCACAATGCTTAGAAATAAAATTCTGCAATTTAACAATCCTGACAACAATTCCAACCATAATCTCTCGTTCTTCTCAACTCCCTAACCCAAGGAATGCACCATTCGTTTATTAGGGCTAACCCAAGGGATGTATCATTCAATTATCAGAGCTAAACCAAGGAATGTGTCATTCTTTTACCAAGGACCCCAACATAGTTGGTGTTGGGTATGTGTTATATTATTTACATGGCTAGAGGGGGGAGGGAGCCCCCCTGAAAAAAAACAAATTTGGTGGTTTTTTGCTTCTGTTTTTGGGTTGTTTTTTGGCATATGGTTTTCGTCGATGATTTTCTATTTCCAGTTAAGGAATTAAGGTTGTTGACTAATCTGGGTCATTTGATTAGAGTTTTGGATGTCGCTGGATCTTATATGTATATTGCATTATAAACAATATATGTGATGATGAATATAGAAGATGTTGTTTTTCCCATTTTGGGTTTCCAGGGGAAGACTCTCTGTGTGTATTTGCCATTGTATTTTTTTTGTTCTTTTATTGAAAATCTATTTGCAATAACTAATTGTACAAGGTTAAAATCTACATTTGGTATCAGAGAAACTATTGGCTTCAAGGGGGGCACCTTTGTGGTAAGGGGTTTGGCTCGAGACTATGATAAGCCTTGTTACAGTGGGAGATTTGTGGTATTTATTCTCCAGGTGAAAAGAAATGGCGAGCAGTTCGTAAATAGAGATCAAGAAATTTAATAGGAAAAGTTTTGAGTTGTGGAAGCTAAGATGGAAGATTTGTTGGTAGACGAAGATCAGTGGATCACGATGGATCTAGGTATTGCACCTACAAAAACGTCAACAAATGACTGGAAAAAATTGGATCAGATGGAAAAGAACACAATCTGATTGTGTCTCTCAGATTTAGTATCATTGAATGTGTGAGGGAAAGCTACAACCAAGGCGTTATGGGATAAATTGGAGACATTGTATCGGTCTAATTCCCTGGTAAATAAATTGTTCCTATTGAAGAAGCTATATAACCTGCCGTACTACCACATCATTATATGTACAATGCCATGTCAACATGTCATACTTCCATGTGTCAACCAGCCATACATGCCACATGTCATCCTTACATGTCAGCACCTTGCCACTTCAACACATTCCTACATTATGTACAATGACACGTGTCACCTCCCAGAGTTATCACGTGTCCTGCCTATGCTGACTTTTTTCATGTTGGTAAAAATATTCATAATTATAAATTTTAACCTTGTACAATATTCACTGCAAATAGATTTTCGGTAAAAGAACAGATAAGATACAATGGAAAATATAAACATTACAAATATATTTTTTCCCTCGAAACCCAAACCGGGAAAACCAACATATTCTATATTCATTCATAGTGATACATTGTTTACAATATAATATACATATAGGATCCAACGACATCCAAAACCATAACCCAATGAACTGGATTAGTCAACAACCTTAATTTATTAACTAGAAATAGAAAACCATCGACAAAAAACCATGTGCTGAAAAACCACCCAACAATGGACACAAAAATCGAGGCAACACGAAAAAACGAGGCAAAAATGCAACACGTTTCTCGAGGAAAAAAATATTTCTCCCGTGCACCCCTCAAGGCAGGGCCTAGCGGCCTCCCCTCAAACCCCCCTGCACGCCTACTACTCGTGCGAAGAATATAACACACTCCCCACAATAACTTCATAACTTCTGCATACGATGTCTGTTTGAGCCCGTCACTGGAAAGCTCTCGTTGAGCTCTTCATAATGGAGCCACTTTCATTAGAATCAAAGATAGTCAATTTTATTGGTTACAAAGATCCTCTTGGATCAAATGTAAAGAGTGGTAGAGTGAGAGAGGGTGAGTGAGATTGTGAAAGAGAGATACAGGTTGGGAGGGTTTGAAAGAAAGAGTGAGGGGGAGAGAGGGGTAAATGTAGCAGAGAGAGAGAGAGAGAGGGAGGGGATGTAGAGAAGGGGGGGGAGTAGGTGATATAGAGAGAGAGGGGGAAACAATGAGAGAGGGTCAAAGGGGGGGAAGAGAGAGAGAGAGGGAGGGGGATACATAGTGAGGGGGAGAGAGGGGTAGATGCGAGAGAGAGAGATTGAATAAGCAAGAGAGAGAGAGAGAGAGAGAGACTGGGAGACAAAGGAATGTGGAGAGAATACAGAGAGAGTGAGTGGGGTAGAGAGAGATCAAGGGGGGATGATGAGAGAGAGAGAGAGAGAGAGAGAGAGAGAATTAATTTGCGTTAACAAGAACACGTGAGTGTTCCTGTTCCTAATAATGTGTGCGCGTTTTAGGAACTCATGCACTCGTGTTATTTGAATTTCATTTTTTTCCAGGTAGGAGTGACAACTCTAGCATACGTGTTTGTTGAGTTGGTTGTCTTAGATTTAGGTTCATGATGAAAAACCTAGTGATTTGGTCTGCAAATACATAAAAACCTGCATTTTTATGAATACATCTCCATATCTCTATTTTTGACGTTATTTTTCTGTAGCCTACACAATTCAATTACCGATGAAACTACAGACAGAGATAGAGTCCGCTCTACAGATTCCAAATATATATATATATATATATATATATATATATATATATATATATATATATATAATGTTTACTATTTTTAATTTATTTTTGTCTTGACATATATCAAAATCCTATAATACATACCTCTCTTATTTTTGCTATAACTTTTTGTAGGCTTAACCATTTCTAAAATGAGTTATATGCTGCGCCTATGATCTAATAAAAAAAAAGTCTTTTGATCAACCTTAAATTGAACGAACAACCTTGTAATTTCAAGGATATATTGACATTCATAATATATATATATATATATATATATATATATATATATATATATAATGAATGAACCAAGTAGTGAGTCAATATTAACCTCCATATTAATTAATAGTTGGTCAATATTAACTTAACAAAGTGAATGTCATTATACACTGCACTATAAACATGTCAAGAACAATATAATAGGTATGAGCTAATTACTAACTAAAACAACCTTTTTATATTTTTTGGTGTACATTTTTTTATAATTGGGAGAGTGCAATTCTACCATGTTAAAAAATCGATATCATTCAGTGAAAAGAATCTCATTTAAAGAATCCATGAAAAGTCTACCCATAACTAATAGCTAAACCAATGTAAAAGGATAATTTTGTGGCAGAAATCATTCACTGTACAGGGATAGCTAGTCTTCCTTAGGGAAGAGACAAGAAAATTGTTCTACTTGTGCAACAGATGTGAAATTGTTCTCAGAAACTCTGTGCAACAAATGTGATTGGTTTTACAACTTTATTTGTTCTCTCTTTCATGGTGCAAATTATGTTGATCAAGTCTATTACATCTAGTCCTTTAGTGGATTAGTGAGCAACATTATTCCTTTGAATCGATCTAAAATTTAGCTTGAATGGTGACAATTTAACCTCTTTAGATATATATGGCCACAAAAACGATAAGACAAGGAACACAGATTAATTAATTTGATGATCACGGGAGATCAATAAGCTTCGTGATATTCACATAAACATGGGCAATGCTGCACTCCCAAATACATTCACAGTCACAAAACTAATAACTATCTAATTAATAGAAAACAAATATGTTAAGATTCCACTGTGATAGATATAGCAATAACTTATATTCCAAGCAGGTAACCATTTCTTTGTTGAAGGAGATTGAACAAGAAAAGGCTCTGGCAAACAGTACTGTGATCCATTATTCTATTATACTAGATATAGTTTCGTCCATCTTCTGATACTCAAGCTGTGGCCAGAAG
>ML801989.1:224102-252360 GCA_009831015.1 Picea engelmannii
TCTTATGGCATGATTTGCCCTAACTAGTAGGGTGGCAGTCCGTATCGCGTCTCTATAAGTTAGTTGGCGGTCCTTACGGGGTTGCTGGAAGTTGTAGTGGGACAACTCTAAACATTAGACCTTTTTAACTTTTCCGGGTTGCCGGAAGTTGCAGTGCATATCACAATAAAGAGAGCTAAATTCAATCACTTTCTTCTTCAGAATATTATAATTTTTTCTTTTATTTTATTTTATAATTTAATTATTCATAGATAAACTTTCAAGTAGATATGGATCATAAGTACAATGTTCATATCAACATAAGACTGTAAACAATTCTATTTATATCTAAGATTTTTTTTATGTTGTAAAATATCTTGATAATACATATTATATTGATTACAAAAACATATTAAAAAAGTTCCAGCTATAGTGTTCCTTCTACAGTTTCTTCATAAAAGCGCGAGCGAGTAGGTTGCTATAAAGCCTTTGATAAGGTTCTTCATAAAAGAGCGAGCGAGTAGGTTGCTATAAAGCCTTTGATAAGGTATCTGTTTCTGTGTTGAATTTCCTGTGAACATGCATAAATTTGATATAATCAAATTTGTCCTTTAATCTCCCGATCTTGTCCTTCTAGAAGTTGAGATATAGCAGGTTCAAATTGGATTTTGCATTTCTCCAATCAATAGTGACCTTTGAGTCTCCAACAACCATTAACTTTTTAATGGATAGTCTAGAAGTAAGGAGTAATAGACACCATAATCCCAATAGTTCAACTTNTTTGTTGGGGGGGGGGGGGTGAATCAGTTGTTACCGTGCTTAAGCAATTATGCTTATTTTAAAACCTTTAAAATGGCATTTAATGACAGTCACAATAATGCATGGAAGTAAGCAACGGAACATTCAACACCAATCACATATATGAGATACACAGAGACAGATATTTCCTGAGGAAACCCATAAAAGGTAAAAACCTATTCTTCTTTATATGATAAGTAATCTTTACATTCTTTACATTATCATACATATGAGCACCGACTCATAATGAGGCTGCAACCTCTGTTTTGCAAGCTGCTACTAGCTGAGAGAACCAACTCTCTGGTTTCTCTAGCACTAACTCCTTGGTTTCTCTAGCACCTCTAACCAACTAGAAGGAAGCACCAACTCCCTGGTTTCTCTAGCACCAACTAGAGGGAAGCACAAACTCCCTGGTTTCTCTAGCACCAACTAGAGGAAAGCACCAACTCCCCAAGTGTTCCAGCACCAACTAGACGGAAGCACCAACTCCCAGTCATACAGGCACCAACCTACATAACAGAGAACAACAGTTCTCCCTTGCACCACCCTGCCACCTTGAAATATAAATCTTTGCTATTATGACTTATTACAGTGATATAAAGTTCTTCAATGGCTTACCGGTTTCATCATTGTTCTGCTACACTGCGCTACTCTGTCTGCATCAGTGTTCAAGCATCCACTTGAACCTCTGAGGACAACAATCCTCCCTAGCACCTCCCTACCACCCTAAAATATAAATCTTTGCTATTATGACTTATTACAGTGATATAAAGTTCTTCAATGGCTTACCGGTTTCATCACTGTTCTACTACACTGTGCTACTCCATCTACATCAGTGTCTTCTACACACTCCTTGCGCTTTCTGTTATTTTTCCTTTTATGCTCTCTGCGCCATGTCTCTTCAATGCACCATTCCCCTTCTGTGCATTTCTGTTGTTGAGCTCTCCTCCTTCTTCACACCTCAATCCCTCATAACAACAACAACCCTCATCTCTTCTTTGTTCTGCATACTTATAGTCTTTGTCCTCCTTGTGCATGCTATCTTTCCATGCTTCTACATGCTCCCTCAATGTCGAGTGCTCTGCCTGATCATCATCGCAACTCTTCAACTTCTCTGGCCGTTTTTCTCACGCTTCCATCATCACTCGGTGTTATGTCGAGATTCCTAAGCTTCTCTGGCAGTTGAGACTCTTCGTCTTCTCTTTCATAGACGAGCTCATCCTCTAGCAGAAACCATCATTTGTTTCTAGCAGTTACACTATGAAGTGCAATGGTAGCCCTCCGATCTTATTCAAATTCATCTGCACCGTTGAATTGGCTTCATTGAATCTTACGTTCATTTCGTCATTTCGGCATTTCAGCATTCGACAATTCGGCATTCGTGTGATGAAGTGTCTCGACACTCTAAGTCGTGAACCCCGAAATGGAGCTTGGTTACACTAGCTCCTTCCTCCATCTTCCATCAATGTGACCAATGGCTGTGACCACAACCTACACCAAAAGGTGTTTTCGCATTTCGATGATTCCTGTTGCGAGGCATCTCGACTCTCCAAGTCACAGTCCCTGAAACTTTGAAATGGATCTTACCGCTTCAAGCTTTTTCCCTACATCTCTTTGACAATGTGACCACCATCGGTGACCGAGTTCTTATCCTTAACGTTCTTTCGTAATTTCGCTTTTTGGCACTTCGACGTTCCTGTGGCGATGTGTTCTTGATGATCCATGTCCCGGTATCCGAGGCTTCGAAATGGAGCTTGGTTGCACTAGCTCCGATCATTTCGACAATTCGCATTTCGGCCTTTCGCGGTTCTTGCGATGAAGAGTCCCATCACCTGACTCTTCCAACTCCCAGTATCCAAAGCTTCGAAATGGAGTCGGATCAAGGGTCCACATCCTCGATGATTCAATGGTTATTCTATGCCCCTGGACTTCATCCTTCGGGACTTTGGGGGAGTGATAGTGATAAAACTACTAAAGCAAAAACTCCCGGAGTGAGGTCAGTCTTGCGTCACTCGATGACATGTCGTGACTTGAGTGGCTTCCACGTGTCACTCAGAGATGTGAATTCTAGTGGCCTGAAATGCCAAATCAACTTGACACTTGTCGTTGTCTGATCATGCCACGTGTCATGGTCTTCCACCTGTCCTTTCTGACGTGGTCTTCCACATTCACTTCCTGGAACTGTTGGCCCAGATCACTTCGCGATTTCACATATCGCGATTTCGGGTTTCACGACTTCGGGACTCCTGTAATAAGAGTTCTTGACATCCCCAACTCCCGGTATCCAAAATCGTCCTCCTTCTTCCGCGATTTCAGCGTTTCGCATTTCGCGATTCCGAGACTCCTGATGATGAAGAGTCTTGACTCTTCCAACTCCCGGTACTCGAAACTCTGAAATGGAGTTATTTCTCAGTCTGAAAAACTCTTTGTTTATGTGCCTCTTTCGGGATTTCGGGATTCTGGATTTCGCAACTCTGTGACTCCTGTGAGGGGTCTTTGACATTTCCATCTCCCAGTATCCAACACTCCAAGCGATGCACCTGTTTTGAGTTTTCCCACTTCGGCACTTCGAGACTCCTGATGATGTGAGTCTCTGACATCTCCATCCCCTGGTAATCGAAATCCCAGTAGCCGAAACTCCGAAATGGAGTCTGATTAACATCACATCGGCATTTCACATTTCGCGACTTCAGGACTCCTGTAGTGAGAGTCCTTGACATCTCCATCTCCTGGTATCTGAAATCTCGGTAACCGAAACTCCGAAATAGAGTTTGACCAAAAATTTGATCTTGCCAATTGATCATCGTTGCGTTGTTGGTCTTCCTTGCCTACTTGTTTGCCATCAAATGAACAAGCACACCTTCGCACTGCGTTCGACTCTACGTTAATTCCTCTCGAGATTACTTTGTTTTTGTTTTTCCATCGATGCATACTCTGATCTTGCCATCAATGACAAGAATACTCTGCCTGTTAAACATGCCAACAATCCTCTGCACTATCACTCGATGATCTTATCGAGCTTGTTCTGCTGCGTCTTCCCAAAAAAATTCTGGTGCCCGCCTAGCACATTAAACCTATACTCAAGCCATCATCGTTGTTGTACTTTCCTATACACATGCCATCGTTGATATTGTTGTTGCCATAAATGACAAGCATACACTGTCTGTAAAACATCCCAACAATCTTCCCCTTTGGCATTGATGGCAACAAAGGCACCCGGACCTGTTCTTTTTCTCCCCCTTTGACATCAATGTCAAAGAAAATATGCTCCCCTATGAGTTGTTGCAGTAATTTTAGTAGGTGTCAGATATTCAATCAATACAAAACTCCCCCTAACAAGATGGACTCTCTTATTTGAGGCCTGCAGAATATTTGTATCTACACCAGAGTCTTCACTTTCTGATTCTTGGACTTGTTCATCTTCAGCTTCCGCTGTATCCTCTGAAGAATACTCAAAATTGCTTACCTCTCTTACTAGGACTCCTTCATCAACCTTTTCTTCTCATAACTGGATGACTCCCCCTGTCACTGTTCTCTCTCTGCTTCTGACTGTTTTCCTCCTTTGTTTCTAAAAGGTTAGCTTTCCCTGACAAGGTTTTTTCCTCTTGTTATCTCTACAGGATGTCATGTATATCATTTTGTAAAGAAAAATGTTGTTGTTGAAGATGTTGTTGTCCTACTGGCACACTGCGTAATTGTAGCTTGTACTTGTCAAACAACGCTTGGATATCCCCATTGATTCTCATCGATCTCTATCACTGCAATTTTAATTTTTCTTCAATGATGCAAACAATCCAAAGCTTTTATGACCATATTCAATCACAAGGAAAAACTGCTACACCCACTCTCATTCCTGCTTTTCTATTTCACAAATGAAGGACCTGTATCAGGTTTCTTAGGAGTACTGATTTCTTCCTTGTTTTATCCAATACCAAATTTGTCATTTGGTGATCTCTGACTATCCAAGATCTTATCAAGGGTCATGGAGCTATTTAAGAGCTTGCTTTGGGTGTTTTCCTTTTCAACCTTCAAGACTTCTGCTTCCATCTTATGACATGGTTCTTCTCCTACTTCATCCATGGGGTAAATGCTAACTGAACATGCTTTTATTGTATCTGATTCTTCTTCTTTACTTGTAGGGGAGGATTCAATATTAACATCATTAATTGTCCTTATGCCTTTATTCACCACTTGTACTAAGTTTACATTTACCTTACGCTCTTTGGATGTGAGCACCTCTTCACTGCCTCTGTCACATTTTTGACTTGTATTCAGCAAATTATGTTTCAGATCATCCACAAGCAGATCGTATTGGGCATCTCCTTTGTCATTACCCAAACTCACCATCCCTTTTTCCTTGATTTCCCTTGGTCCATCATTTTCAAGGATCATATTTCCTATTTTTCTTTTACTTATGGACAATAGCTTATCCTTGTCTCTAGTCATGTGCTTGGAACATTCACTGTCTATATTCCCAGAGGCCTTTTGTTTTTGAGTTGAGGGTGTTTGACCACATTTTTTATTATCTTTCCTTTTCCATGTGCTGGCCTTTCTATCTAAGAACTTTATCCTTGGATCTGCTTTGTAATTCTTTAGATGGCAGTTTGCATCGTTGTGGCCAAAGCTGTGACAGTTATATCATTCAATCTTATTGTTTAATAGGTCAAACTTATTGTTGCAGCGTCGTCTACTCATTGACTGTTTATTATTTCTTGACCTCCTCATTTGCATGTCTCTAGACTTAGTTTGATAATTTGCAATATGTGATGGTTTGTTACTTGGTTGTATCATTCTTTGTTGTGGCAGATATTTATTCCTTTGAAATCTTAATTACTCATGTCTAAGTCTTAAGGAACAATTTGCAGCTTTGTGACCAAAATTATTACATTAGAAACAATATCCATAGAAAAATTCTATGTACCTGGAAAATGGTTGTATTCTTTGAGAAAATCGATTTCTTTCATGTTGATGATGTCTTTGAGCAGGGAGTGCATTATTTTTTTGTTCTACAGATTCAGTCCTGGCTCCTTTTTCTTTTCTCGTCCTGAGCTGTTGATTGTCTTCCTTTGTTTCTACAGGTTTGTTGTTGTCATTGGTTGTAGATTTGACAAACTTGATGGATCCTTTGTTTCTAGGCTGACCACTACTTGATCCCTCTTCATAACCCAAACCAGTTTTTAGCTTTGGATTCCTTTGTTGATTCAGAATGGTGGCTAATCCTTCTGAGGCTTTGATACTTGACAAATTCTGATGATACAAGGCTTGAAACTTCTCCAACTCTTTCCATGTTTACACTACTTCTTCTTCCAAGGTTTCAGATCTTCCCTTCCTTTCTGATAACTGTTTTTTCAGAATGTCCTCTATTTTCTTTGCCTCTTCTAATTCCACTTTTAGCAGAGCAAAGTCTTCATCAGGCTATATACTATCTTTCTCGAACTGTATCAACAATTTTTTTTGCTTTCTGTTCTTAATTTTAAGTCTGTCAATCTCTTCCAGTGCACTGATCAGTTCTCCTTCCAAATCAACCACAGCTTCTTCATCATTATCATCACTGGCTGTGCTTTTATTATCATAATCCTCTTTGGTCATAAGCATGAAGTCATTTACCTTATCTTCACAGGAAGAGTCACTATCGGTGTCTTCTGAGGAGTTATCATTGTTTACACATATACTTTTCTTTTTATCAAATCTTTTGGGTTTGTACTTCTCTTCACCTTCAGAGTTCTGATCATGTTTCTTATGTGGACATTTTTTTGCAAAATGACCTATCTTACCATAGTTGAAACATTTGAAGGGCAGCTTACCTTGGTACTTGCATGATCCTTTCTTTAGTCTTCTCACGAATTTTGCTTCAATTTCATCAGGCTTAGAATCTTCATCCTTATCTGCTTTAAATGATTCTTCTCTAGAGGTGGGTTTATCTGTAACTATGCTCATTTCATATGCATTCAACGTTCCTAGAAGTTGATCAAAAGCCAAAGTATTTATATCATTAAGTTCTTCTATAGCTGAGACCTTTAGGTTGAATCTATCTGGCGGAGATCTCAAAATTTTCTGAACTAAGGAGGGTTCATCAATTTCTTCACCAAGTGCTTTCATTGTATTTACTAGTTTTTCAACTCTCAGAAAATACTTCCCAATGGTTTCATCTTCTTTCATTTGTAGCTTCTCAAGCTGTACTCTGTAGGTTTGAAGCTTGGCATCTTTTACCTTCTCATTACCTTCATGACTGCTAATGAGTTTGTCCCACATTTCTTTGGCAGTTTGAAGATGCATCACCTTCACAAACTTGTCTTATGCAAGTCCATTCAAGATAACATTCATTCCCTTAGCATTAAAGCTAAATTCTAACTTATAATCTTTGAAATCTAGCACAACAGGCTTTATGTATCCAGTGTCTAGTACATCCCAAACATCAGCGCCTAAGTCCATTAGGTATGTTCTCATTCTAACCTTCCAGAAGGCAAAATTTGTTCCATCAAACAGAGGAGGCCTAGTGACATAAGTCCCTTCATGACTTGACATGTTTAAGCTCCAAGATCTACCCTTAGGTAAAAGGGGCCTACTCTGATACCAATTGTTGAAAAACTAAGAGGGGGGGTTGAATCGGTTGTTATCGTGCTTAAACAATTATGCTTATTTTAAAACCTTTACAATGGAATTTAATGGCAGTCACAATAATGCATGGAAGTAAGAAATAGAACATTCAGCATCAGTCACACATATGAGATACATAGAGACAAATATTTCTTGAGGAAACCCATAAAGGGTAAAAACCTCTTCTTCTTTATATGATAAGTAATCTTTACATTCTTTACATTATCATACATATGAGCACCAACTCGTAATGAGGCTGCAACCTTTGTTTTGCAAGCTGCTACTTGCTGAGAGCACCAACTCTCTGGTTTCTCTAGCACCAACTAGAAGGAAGCACCAACTCCTTGGTTTCTCTAGCACCAACTAGAGGGAAGCACCAACTCCCTGGTTTCTCTAGCACCAACTAGAGGGAAGCACCAACTCCCGAAGTGTTCCAACACCAACTGGATGGAAGCACCATCTCCCAGTCATACAGGCACCAACCTGCATAACAGAGAACAACAGTTCTCCCTTGCACCACCCTACCACCCTGGTTTCTCTGGCTGCAACCAGATGGAATCTACAATTCCCTGTGTTCAAGTATCCACTTGAACCTCTAAGGACAACAGTCCTCCCTAGCACGTCCTCCCTAGCACCTCCCTACCACCCTGAAATATAAATCTTTGCTATTATGACTTATTACAGTGATATAAATTTCTTCAATGGCTTATCGGTTTCATCACTGTTCTGCTACACTGTGCTGCTCCATCTGCATCAGTGTCTTCTGCACACTCCTTGTGCTTTCTATTATTTTTCCTTTTATTCTCTTTGTGCCATGTCTCTTCAATGCACCAATCCCCTTCTGTGCATTTCTGTTGCTGATATCTCCTCCTTCTTCACACCTCAATCCCTCATAACAACAACAACCCTCATCTCTTCTTTGTTCTGCATACTTATAGTCTCTATCCTCCTTGTGCATGCTATCTCGCCATGCTTCTGCATGCTCCCTCCATGTCGAGTGCCCTGCCTGATCATCATCGCAACACTTCAACTTCTCTGGCCGTTTTTCTCATGCGTCCATCATCACTGGGTGTTATGTTAAGATTCCTCAGCTTCTCTGGCAGTTGAGACTCTTCGTCTTCTCTGTCATATATGAGCTCATCCTATGGCAGAAACCATCATTTGTTTCTAGCAGTTACACTATGAAGTGCAATGGTAGCCCTCTGATCTTATTCAAATTCATCTGCATCGTTGAATTGGCTTCATTTAATCTTACGTTCATTTCATCGTTTCGGCATTTCGGCATTCGACAATTCGGCATTCGTGTGATGAAGTGTCTCGACACTCTAGGTCGCGAACCTTGAAATGGAGCTTGGTTACACTAGCTCCTTCCTCCATCTTCCGTCGATGTGACCAATGGTTGTGACCACAGCCTACACCAAAAGGTGTTTTCGCATTTCGACTCTCCAAGTCGCGGTCCCCGAAACTCCAAAATGGAGCTTGCCGCTTCAATCTTTTTCCCTACAGCTCTTTGACGGTGTGACCACCATCGGTCACCGAGTGCTTATCCTTAACGTGCTTTCGTGATTTCACTTTTCGACACTTCAACTTTCCTGTGGCGATGTGTTCTTGATGATCCATGTCCCAGTATCCGAAGCTCTGAAATGGAGCTTGGTTGCACTAGCTCCGATCATTCCGGCAATTCGCACTTTGGCCTTTCGCGATTCTTGCGATGAAGAGTCCCGTCACTTGACTCTTCTAACTCCCAGTATCTGAAGCTCTGAAATAGAGTCGGATCAACGGTCCACACCCTTGATGATTCGACGGTTATTCTCTGCCCCTGGACTTCATCCTTCGGGACTTTGGGGGAGTGATAGTGATAAAACTCCCGAAGAAAAAACTCCCGTAGTGAGGTCAATCTTGCGTCACTCGATGACATGTCGTGACCCGAGTGGCTGCCATGTGTCACTCAAAAATGTGAATTCCAGTGGCCTGAAATGCCAAATCAACTTGGCACTTGTCGTTGTCTAATCATGCCACGTGCCATGGTCTTCCACCTGTCCTTTCTGACGTGGTCTGCCACATTCACTTCCTGGAACTGTCGGCCCAGATCACTTCGCGATTTCGCATAACGCGATTTCAGGTTTCGTGACTTCGGGACTCCTGTAGTAAGAGTTCTTCACATCCCCAACTCCCGGTATCCGAAATCGTCCTCCTTCTTCCGGGATTTCAACGTTTTGCATTTTGCGATTCTGGGACTCCTGATGATGAAGAGTCTTGACTCTTCCAACTCCCGGTACCCGAAACTCCGAAATGGAGTTATTTCCCGGTCTGCAAAATTCTTCGTTTATGTGCCTCTTTCAGGATTTCGGGATTCCGGATTTCGCAACTCTGTGACTCCTGTGAGGGGTCTTTGACATTTCCATCTCTCGGTATCTGAAATCCTGGTATCCAACACTCGAAGCGATGCGCCTATTTCGGGTTTTCGCATTTCGGCACTTCGGGACTCTTGATGATGTGAGTCTATGACATCTCCATCTCCCGGTAACCGAAATCCCAGTAGTTGAAACTCCAAAATGGAGTCTGATTAACATCACATCGACGTTTCGAATTTCGCAACTTCGGGACTCCTATAGTGAGAGTCCTTGACATCTCCATCTCCCAGTATCTGAAATCCTGGTAGCCGAAACTCTGAAATGGAGTTTGACCAAAACTTCGATCTTGCCAATCGATCATCGTTGCACTACTGGTCTTCCTTGCCTGCTTGTTTTCCATCAAATGAATAAGCACACCTTCGCACTGCGTTAATTCCGTCTGATCTTACTTTGTTTCTGTTTTGCCATCGATGCATACTCTGATATTACCATCAATGACAAGAATACTCTACCTATTAAACATGCCAACAATCCTCTACACTATCACTCGATGATCTTATCAAGCTATTTATGTTGCGTCTTCCCAAAATACTTCTGGTGCCCGCCTAGCACATTATATTTGTACTCAAGCCATCATCGTTGTTGTACTTGCCTGTACACATGCCATCGTTGCTACTGTTCTTGCCATCAATGAAAAGCATACACTGCCTATAAAGCATGCCAACAATCTCCCCCTTTGGCATTGATGGCAACAAAGGCACCCAGACCTATTCTTTTTCTCCCCCTTTGACATCGATGTCAAAGAAAACATGCTCCCCTCGAGCTGTTGCAGTAATTTTAGTAGGTGTCAGATATTCAATCAATACAAAACTCCCCCTAACAAGATGGAATCTCTTATTTGAGGCCTGCAGAGTATTTGTATCTACACCAGAGTCTTCTCTTTCTGATTCTTGGACCTGTTCATCTTTAGCTTTCATTGTATCCTCTGTAGAATACCCAAAATTTATTACCTCTCTTACTAGGACTCCTTCATCAACCTTTTCTTCTCATAACTCGATGACTCCCCTGTCATTGTTCTCTCTCTGCTTCTGATTGTTTTCCTCCTTTGTTTCTAAAAGGTTGTCTTTCCCTAAAAATGTTTTTTTCTCTTGTTATCTCTACAGGATGTCATGTATATCATTTTGTAAAGCAAAATGTTGTTGTTGAAGATGTTGCTATCCTACTGGTACACTGTGTAATTGTAGCTCGTACTTGTCACACCGACCTTGAATATCCCCATTGATTCTCATCGATCTCTATCACTCCAATTTTCATTTTTCTTCCATGATGCAAACAATCCAAGGCTTTTATGGCCATATTCAATCACAAGAAAAAACTGCTACACCCACTCTCATTCCTGCTTTTCTTTTTCACAAATGAAGGACCTGTATCAGGTTTCTTAGGAGTACTGATTTCTTCCTTGTTGTATCCAACACCATATTTGTCATTTGGTGATCTCTGACTATCCAAGATCTTATCCAGGGTCATGGAGCTATTTAAGAGCTTGCTTTGGGTGTTTTCCTTCTCAACCTTCAACACTTATGCTTCCAACTTATGACATTGTTCTTCTCCTACTTCATCCATGGGGTAAATGCTAACTGACCATGCTTTTATTGTATCTAAATATTCTTCTTTACTTGCAGGGGAGGATTCAATATTAACATCATTAATTTTCCTTATGTTTTTATTCACCACTTGTCCTGAGTTTACATTTACCTTACGCTCTTTGGACATGAGCACCTCTTCACTGCCTTTGTCACATTTTTTACTTGTATTGAGCAAATTATGTTTCAGATCGTCCACAAGCAGATCGTACTGGGCATCTCCTTTGTCATTACCCAAACTCACCATCCCTCTTTCCTTGATTTTACCTGGTCCATCATTTTCAAGGATCACATTTCCTGTTTTTCTTTTACTTATGGATAGTAGTTTATCCTTGTCTCCAGTCAAGTTCTTGGAACATTCACTATCTATATTCCCAAAGGCCTTTTGTTTCTGAGTTGAGGGTGTTTGGCCGCATTTTTCATTATCTTTCCTTTTCCATGTGCTGGCCTTTCTATCTAAGAACTTTATCCTTGGACCTGCTTTGTAATTCTTCAAATGACAGTTTGTAGCTTTGTGGCCAAAGCTGTGACAGTTATAGCATTCAATCTTATTTTTCAATAGGTCAAAGTTATTGTTGCAACGTTGTCTACTCATTGACTGTTTATTATTTCTTGACCTCCTTAGTTGCATGTCTCTAGACTTAGTTTGGAAATTTGCAATCTGTGATGGTTTGTTACTTGGCTGTATCATTCTTTGTTGTGGCAGATATTTATTCCTTTGAAATCTTTATTTCTCATGTTTAAGTCTTAAGGAACAATTTGCAGCTTTGTGACCAAAATTATTACAGTAGAAACAATATCCATAGAAAAATTCTTTGTACCTGGAAAATGGTTGTCTTCTTTGAGCAAATTGATTTCTTTCATGTTGATGATGTCTTTGAGCAAGGAGTGCATTATTTCTTTGTTCTACAGATTCAGTCCTGGCTCCTTTTTCTTTACTCATCCTGGGCGACTGATTGTCTTCCTTTGTTTCTGCAGGTTTGTTGTTGTCATTGGTTGTATATTTGACAAACTTGATGGATCCTTTGTTTCTAGGCTGACCACTACTTGATCCCTCTTCATAACCCAAACCAGTTTTCGGCTTTGGATTCCTTTGTTGATTCAGAATGGTGGCTAATCCTTCTGAGGCTTTGATACTTGATAGATTTTGATGATACAAGGCTTGAAACTTCTCCAACTCTTTCCTTGTTTTCACTACTTCTTCTTCCAAGGCTTCAGATCTTCCCTTCCTTTATGATAAATGTTGTTTCAGAATGTCATCTATTTTCTTTGCCTCTTCTCATTCCACTTTTAGCAGGGAAAATTCTTCATCAGGTTGTTTACTGTCTTTCTTGAACTGTATCAGCAATTGTTTTTTCTTTTTGTTCTTAATTCTAAGTCTCTCAATCTCTTCCAGTGCACTGATCAATTCTCCTTCCAAATCAACCACAGCTTCTTCATCATTACATCATTGCCTGTGATTTTATTATCATAATCCTCTTTGGTCATAAGCATGAAGTCATTTACCTTATCTTCCCAGGAAGAGTCACTATGGGTGTCTTCTTAGGAGTTATCATTGTTGACACATAAACTTTTCTTTTTATCAAATCTTTTGGGTTTGTACTTCTCTTCACCTTCAGAGTTCTGATCATGTTTCTTATGTGGACATTTTTTTGCAAAATGACCTATCTTACCATAGTTGACACATATGAAGGGAAACTTACCTTGGTACTTGCCTGATCCTTTCTTTAGTCTTCTCATGAATTTTGCTTCAATTTCATCAGGCTCAGAATCTTCATCCTCATCTGCTTTGAATGATTGTTCTCTAGAGGTGGGTTTATCTGTAACTATCCTCATTTCATATGCAGTCAACGTTCCTAGAAGTTGATCAAAAGACAAAGTCTTTATATCATTAAGTTCTTCTATAGCTGAGACCTTTGGGTTGAACCTATCTAGCAAAGATCTCAAAATTTTTCGAACTAAGGAGGGTTCATCAATTTCTTCACCAAGTGCTTTCACTGCATTTACTAGTTCTTCAACTCTCAGAAAATAATTCCCAATGGTTTCATCTTCTTTCATTTGTATCTTCTCAAATTGTAGTCTGTAGGTTTGAAGCTTGGCATCTTTTACCTTCTCATTACCTTCATGACTGCTAATGAGTTTGTCCCACATTTCTTTGGCAATTTGAAGATGCATCACCTTCACAAACTCGGCTTCTACAATTCCATTCAAGATAGCATTCATTCCCTTAGCATTAAAGCTAAATTATAACTTATCATCTTTGGAAGCTAGCACAACAGGCTTTATGCATCCAGTCTCTACTACATCCCAAACATCAGCACCTAAGGTCATTAGGTATGTTCTCATTCTAACCTTCTAGAAGGCAAAATTTGTTCCATCAAATAGAGGAGGCCTAGTGACTGAAGTCCCTTCATGACTTGACATTTTTAAGCTCCAGGATCTACCCTTAGGTAAAAGGGGTTTGCTCTGATACCAATTGTTAAACAACTGAGAGGGGGGGGGGGGAATCAGTTGTTACCATGCTAAAACAATTATGCTTATTTTAAAACCTTTAGAATGGCATTTAATGATAGTCACAATAATGCATGGAAGTAAGCAATAGAACATTCAGCATCAATCACACATATGAGATACATAGAGACAGATATTTCTTGAGGAAACCCATAAAGGGTAAAAATCTCTTCTTCTTTATATGATAAGTAATCTTTACATTCTTTACATTATCATACATATGAGAACCAACTCATAATGAGGCTGCAACCTCTATTTTACAAGATGCTACTTGCTGATAGCACCAACTCTCTGGTTTCTCTAGCACCAACGAGAAGGAAGCATCAACTCCCTGGTTTCTCTAGCACCAACTAGAAGGAAGCACCAACTCCCTGGTTTCTCTAGCACCAACTAGAGGGAAGCACCAACTCCCTAGTTTCTCTAGAACCAACTAGAGGGAAGCACCAACTCCCCAAGTGTTCCAGCACCAACTAGATTGAAGCACCAACTCCCAGTCATACAAGCACCAACCTGCATAACAGAGAACAACAGTTCTCCCTTGCACCACCCTGCCACCCTAGTTTCTCTGGCTGCAACCAGATGGAAGCTACAACTCCCTGTGTTCAAGCATCCACTTGAACCTCTGAGGACAACAATCCTCCCTAGCACCTCCCCACCACCCTGAAATATAAATCTTTGTTATTATGACTTATTACAGTGATATAAAGTTCTTCAATGGCTTACCGGTTTCATCATTGTTTTTCTACACTGCGCTGCTATGTCTGCATTAGTGTCTTCTACACACTCCTTGTGCTTTTTGTTCTTTTTCCTTATATGCTCTCAGTTCCATGACTCTTCAATGCACCATTCTCCTTATGTGCATTTCTGTTGCTGAGCTCTCCTCCTTCTTCACACCTCAATCCCTCATAACAACAACAACCCTCATCTCTTCTTTATTCTGCATACTTATAGTCTCTGTCCTCCTTGTGCATGCTATCTCGCCATGCTTCTACATGCTCCCTCCATGTTGAGTGCTCTACTTGATCATCATCGCAACTCTTCAGCTTCTCTGGCCATTTTTCTCATGCATCCATCATCACTGTCTATTATGTCGAGATTACTCAGCTTCTCTAGAAGTTGAGATTCTTCGTCTTCTTTGTCATAGACGAGCTCATCCTCTGGCAGAAACCATCATTTGTTTCTTGTAGTTACACTGTGAAGTGCAACGGTAGCCCTCCGATCTTATTCAAATTCATCTGCACTGTTGAATTGGCTTCATTGAATCTTACGTTCATTTGGTCGTTTTGGCATTTCGTCATTCAAAAAGTCGGCATTTGTGTGATGAAGTGTCTCGACACTCTAGGTCGTGAACCCCGAAATGGAGCTTGGTTACACTAGCTCCTTCCTCCATCTTCCTTCGATGTGACCAATGGCTGTGACCACAGCCTACATCAAAAGGTGTTTTCGCATTTCGACGATTCTTGTTGCGAGGCATCTCGACTCTCCAAGTCGCGGTCCTCAAAACTCCAAAATGGAGCTTGTCGCTTCAAGCTTTTTCCCTACATCTCTTTGACGGTGTGACCACCATCGGTGACCGAGTGCTTATCGTAACGTGCTTTCGTGCTTTCGCTTTTCGGTACTTCGATTTTCCTGTGGCGATGTGTTCTTGATGATCCATGTCCCGGTATCCGAATCTCCGAAATGGAGCTTGGTTGCACTAGCTTCGATCATTTCGGCAATTCGCATTTTGACCTTTCACGATTCTTGCAATGAAGAGTCCCATCACTTGACTCTTCCAACTCCCAGTATCTGAAGCTCCGAAATGGATTCGGATCAATGGTCTACATCCTCGATGATTCGACGATTATTCTCTACCCCTGGACTTCATCCTTCGGGACTTTGGGGGAGTGATAGTGATAAAAATCCCGAAGCAAAAACTCTTGGAGTGAGGTCAGTCTTGCGTCACTTGATGACATGTCATGACCCGAGTCACTACCACGTGTCACTCAGAAATGTGAATTCCAGTGGCTTGAAATTCCAAATCAACTTGACACTTTTCGTTGTCTAATCATGCCATGTGTCATGGTATTCCACCTGTCCTTTCTGACATGGTATGCCACATTCACTTCCTGGAACTGTCATCCCAGAGCACTTCACGATTTCGCATATCGTGATTTCAGGTTTCACGACTTTGGGACTCTTGTAGTAAGAGTTCTTGACATCCCCAACTCCCGGTATTCGAAATCGTCCTGCTTCTTCTGGAATTTTGGAGTTTTGCATTTCGCGATTCCAGGACTCCTGATGATGAAGAGTCTTGACTCTTCCAACTCCCGGTACTCGAAACTTCGAAATGGAGTTATTTCCTGGTCTGCAAAACTCTTCGTTTATGTGCCTCTTTCAAGATTTTGGGATTTCAGATTTCGCAACACCATGACTCCTGTGAGGGGTCTTTGACATTTCCATTCCCCGGTATCCGAAATCCCAGTATCCAACACTCCAAGCGATGTGCATGTTTCAGGTTTTCGCATTTCGGTACTTTGGGGCTCCTGATGATGTGAGTCTCTGACATCTCCATCTCCTGGTAACCGAAATCCCAGTAGTCGAAACTCAGAAATGGAGTCTGATTAACATCACATCGACGTTTCACATTTCGCAACTTCGGGACTCTTGTAGTGAGAGACCTTGACATCTCCATCTCTCGATATCCGAAATCCCGGTATCCAAAACTCTAAAATGGAGTTTGACCAACACTTCGATCTTGCCAATCGATCATCGTTGCGCTGCTGGTCTTCCTTGTTTGCTTGTTTGCCATCAAATGAATAAGCACACCTTCGCACTGCGTTAATTCCTCCTGAGCTTACTTTGCTCCTATTTTTCCATCGATGCATACTCTGATATTACCATCAATGACAAGAATACTCTGCCTATTAAACATGCCAACAATCCTCTGCACTATCACTCGATGATCTTATCGAGCTTGTTCTGCTATGTCTTCCCAAAATACTTCTGGTGCCCGTCTGACACATTATACCTGTACTCAAGCCATCATCGTTGTTGTACTTGCCTCTACACATGCCATCGTTGCTACTGTTCTTGCCATCAATGAAAAGCATACACTGCCTGCAAAACATGCCAACATTATTTCCATTGCCTCCTACAAAGTATGCTCTGAAAAGGTGGTCTGGAGTGATGTTCAAGTAAATACCAATGCCACAGAAATCATCAGCAGTTGCACCATCAAAGAATCATATTGGAGTATCGTCAAAGAAGATTGGATTCAAAATATATTCAAAATTGTCATCTTCTAAAATGACAGTGTATTCTTTGATTGATAGAATGATTTTAGAGACTATCCTAGATTCCTGCCTATTCCAATTTTCAAATAAGATTTCATTTCTGTATTTCCATATGCCCCATATCACCAAGTATGGAATATGTCTCATTTTTGGGAATTGTATAAACCGGATCTTCAAGTTTTCATCTATAGAGGAACAATTCCAATCTCCTGGTATCTTTAGATACTTCATAACATCATTCCAAATGATCCACAAATAGATGAGTGGTCATCTCTTCATCTCTTAGACATAGACTACAAACGGATGAACCAATACCTCCTCTCTTTCTAAAATTCACGCCAGAAAGTATACAATCCTTCAAACACAACCACATAAAACAAATAATCTTGACTAGGATGTTTACTTTCCAGGTAACTTTATACCATCATCTATTTTCATCCACAATATTTAAGAAAGAAATGGAATGATAGGCTAAATTCGCTGTTACATAACCCGATGCTCTGTTCCATGACCATACAATCTTGTCACTTGTATTATTTAGTTTGATAGAATTGCTCCTTAACATTGTAACAAAATCAATCCATTCTTTCTTCATCTCGTCTATCATTCCAAGATGGTTTGTCTTGTACCATCTTTGATTTAATCCAGAATCGATTGGGATGGTTGCCTGCGTTATGGAGTATATATTTAAACTGTTTAGGCACTGGAGTAAAGGACCTGAAAGTTTATATGAAGAATTACAACCAAAAAATGGATCATACCCAAGTATAACTCATTTACCAGAACCAATCGACCAGGCCATCCATCTTTTGATGATAGGGAAGGAAGACATGAAATTCATCCAGATGATAGAAGCTCTCGGGAATTTGTGTTCCTCTCTGCGCAACCAAGAAGTTAAGTCTAATCCTTTTAAGTATTTCTTGTTTAGAATCGAGTTTCATAGACCTTTTCCAAATAATCTTCTGCAGGAAGATTTAGCAGCCAAGGATTGTGCGAACCAAGAAATATTCTTAATACCCCATCTTCCTCTTTCTTTTGGCCTAGCAATATTTTGCCATTTTGTTAAGTGGCATCCTGTACTTTTTTTTTCTCATTTCCAAATGAAGTTTGAAATAAAGAGTTGTATTCTATGTAGAATGGAAGATGGAATATTAACAAGACTAAGCCAATAAACAAGAATACTCTGCAGTACTGATTTAGCTAAAATAAGTCTGCTTCCCAAAGAAAGTCAGTGGAAGGTCTATTGGATTACTGGGTGGGGGGGTGAATCAATAATAGAGCAATTTAATCCTTTTTAACCATATAATCCAAGTGTTATATCAATGAAGCATTACCATCCAATAACTGTAGAGTAAATAAGCAATGAACAAACATACACATACACAGTACACCAATGTTTTATGTGGAAACCCAAATTGGGAGAAAATCACAGAATGGTTTTTCTTATATGTCTTGAAGAATTACATTCATTGGAAGCACCAACTTTCTTTGTTTTCCAGCTACAACTGGAAGGAGGCTCCAACCCCCTAGTTTCTTAAGCTACAACCTGAGGGAAGCTCCAACTCCCCAATTCTCTGACTACAACCACAAGGAGGCTACAACCCCCTATGTTCTCTGGCTACAACTGGAAGGTGGCTACAACCACCTGTCCTTGCCCCATCCTGCCACTCTGAAGTAGAAGTAGAATGATGGAACCATTGTCAACCTGTCACTGTGATATATACCGATGTAAACCTGTACCAATAAATCTAAACCATGCATCAACCTGTACCTCAACATGTAATCAACCTGTACCATAAACAAGTGCATCAACCATGCACCAACCTGTACCAAATAACCTGTAATCAAATTGTACCATAAAAAAGTGCATCCAAACATGTACCAATCATGTGTCAACTACTCATCAACTATGACTCATCAATATGTACCAGCATCATCAAGTATACACCTCATGTGTGTGCCAACTCATCAACTACTTGTCTCAACCATGTACTCAATGTGTACCTCAACCAAAAGCCCTCATCAATTTTATCATCCAAATCTGATTTGTAGCTCTATAATATACTTGGTGTATATGATCACATTCCTGTAAACCTTATTTATCTTCAACAACAAGAGACTATCACTTTCATCAAACTTTTCTTTAGTCTCACATGTCTAGTTTTGGATTAGTCAACAACCCTAACTTGAAGTAATCATAACTTTGTACCTGTAATGTATAAAGATACAAAACTGATACACAATTTTATTCAGTGTTTTTTATTCAATTCCTCCACGTGTCACTACCTGGAACTTCTCAGTAAAATATTTATAGCAAAAATGGCATACCTTGCTAAATTTGGGCTTATTCTAGAGAGTGTCCTTGTAGAGCATGCCCCGCACAGAATATTTGTTGAATTGGTATTAAACTATGACACAGCCTACTACCAACTTTAACCTAACCAACACATTTTGTTTCACTGAATTTGGATCTGTTATGAAGAAGTTATGACATTTTTACCCGAAACACATGTTTTTGACTAGTTTCGGGACTAGACACAAACCCTATTTTCCACGAAGTGTAAATCCAAAACTACAATTACCCACAAGATGAATTTTTTACCAAGGATACTTGGATATTTTTTCTCAATGGCATAGAAATTTTACGGTCTGAATCATTATAGAGAAAAAGTTATAGCGAAAATGGTGAGATGACCTATAAATAACATACCTTAGAAAGCACCATCAAAAGAATTTATCCTTCCTTGCATTTCGGCCTTCTTTTCTTCACCTTCCCTCGGAATTTAGTCTTAGATATCCTTGGTTACCTTAGACACCTATAGATATTCAATATTCTCAACTGTGATTAAAATGAGAGAGCCTTGCCTCTTATTTATACTCTCCAAGTAGCTTCATTAAAAACATCTTCTAGGTAACTTGGCCCCACTTTCCTTATTTTAGGGTTAACCCACTTCTAATTTCTCCATTAAATTTATTATTGAAATAATTTATTTTGTATTCACTTTGAAGTATAATACACTCATTACTTCACTTTATTATTTACCTTTTAAAATCTCTTAAACCACTTTGACTACTTTGACCTTTTGGGGCTTCTAGGTGACATATGAGGGTCCTCCAACTTTGTAAGACCATAACTCTCAAACCGTGAGGACTTGTGTGACGTTCCACATAAAACCATAAATGGAATGATATGTACTATCCATATAGAATAGTATTATCTGAAAATATATCATATCTCATACCGTTATCCATCAAACAAACTTGGGTCCATTACCCAAACCTGGGGTCTCCAACTTCTCATGGCCATAAATCTCTAACCGTGAGGAGTTATGTGACGTTCCACATACCACTGGAAATGTAATAACAGGCACTATCTATATAGGATAGTTTACCTGAAAAATTCATTGTCCTTCATCTCATTATTCCACAATTAAGCATGGGTTATCTTACTCTGCAAAGTGTCTTCTCGTGAGGGCTTTCACCATAAGGGGACCACTTTGGAGTTCATCCATATTTACTTCTTATAAACCATGACAAGACAATAATGAGTCATCTTTACATCAAACAATATTGGGTCCATTACCCAAACCTTTGTGCTGCGGGGCTTTCTTCAAGGGTTGACATCAATGACAACCAACCTTAATCAACAAGGTCCAGTGCCCAATCTGCTTTTCAATCTTTTTTATCATCCAATTCCAATTGTCCACCATGTAGTTGTTTGGTTTTAAGAAAAAACGTAAGTATTTCATACCTTGATTGATGCAAACAAACTAAACATTAAAGGCGGTCTTCAATCTTTGCTCCAAACTTTGATCTATGTTTTGTACAAGGAAACATGATTTCTGGCAGTTTACATCCATCCCAGATGCTTGGAAAAAAATTGATAAAATAGATTTAAAAATCATCGAGTCCTCATACTTACCATCTCCTAGAATGAACACATCATCAATAAAGAAAATATGTGAAATGTAAGTACGAGTAGCAACTTTAAGTCCCTGAAACAATCATGTTTCCACACCCTGTTTCATTAATCTTCTTAAACACTCGACAACCAAAAGGAATAATAATGGGGAAAGAGGACAACCTTGTTGTAAACCCTGATGGCTCTTGAAGAACTTAGTTGGGACTCCATTTACGAGGGCTTCCATATTAACAGATGTAATACAAGCCATGATCCATTGTGTAACCATCCAATTTAAACCAATCTGAAATAGCAATAATATTAGAAATTTCCAACTCACTTTATCATAAGCCTTCTTTAAGTCCAAATTCAAAATAAGTGTACTTAATTTCTTTGTCTTTACTGTGTGTAATCATTCATGAGAAATTCCCACAACATCAAAGATCAGTCTATCCTTAAGAAAACCAAATTGTTCGAAGGAAATGCAAAATGCAAATTTGTCTTTGATTCGGGAAGCTATACTTTTTGAAATCACTTTGTAGACAAAGTTGCACAAGGCAATAGGCCGAAAATCATTGAAAGTATCTAGCTTGCTAACATTGGGAATAAGAGTGAAAAAAGTAGCATTAAGTGCTCTCGGAATAAATCTTGTGCTTCTAGATTCCTCAATAGATTTTTGTAAATCCTCTCCCATAATGTCGAAAAAAATCTGAAATAGTTCATGTGTCCATCCATCTGGACCGAGGCTTTTTTATTTTAGAATTTTGTTGACTATTTCTTTGACTTCCTCAAGAGTGACAACTTTACTAATCTCTTAATTATCAACATCATTAAAGAATCTTGGCACTTTCTTGAGAACATTAACTTGGTTAGAAGTGTCTTTTAATTCAATTGCGTTATACTGAGCTTTAAAATGATTATAAGTAGTCTCCTTGATCTCATTTTCTGATGATTTGAGATTCCCCTCATCATCAAATATATCCCAAATAGTATTTTGACATCTTCTTTGAGAGGGATATTTATGAAAAAAATTAGTGTTTGTGTCCCCTTTCGCAATCCATATTTCTTGATTCCTCAGCCTCCAGGTGGACTCTTCAGTTGAAAGAATTAAATATTTCTTTTGTTTGAGTGATCTCAGTAGATCCAAATCTTTCTGCCCGAAGACCTGTGTGGGACAGTTCTCAAATATTTTAGACATTTTTTGTTCAATGTTATACAACTTTGTGTGTATTTGTATCTTTTTGAATGTCTGCCATTGAATAACAACTTACTTTAATTGATTTAATTTGGAGCACAACTGGTGGATTTAAGAATTATTCGTCCAACGACTCATCTCTTTCCAAGTGGTTCTAATAGTAGCAATGAATCCCAGATTCGATATCCATGAACTCTTGAATTTAAAAGGAGGGTTTGATTTCTGGGAAGTCTTCTCAGTTTGTAAGAATATCGGGTTATGATCAGGAATGGAGGAATTAATGATCCAAGACCAAATATTGCTATGATTTCCAAGAAGATTTTCATCAATGAGAAATTGATCTAACCTTTTCGAGATTCCAGCTAACCCATCTCTACCATTCCTCCAATTTGGTGCCAGTTGGGTCGATTGGACATCCACTAAACCCAAGTTGAGGAGGATATTTGAAAAGTAATCAGCAAGAGGATCACTCCGAGCCAAATTCCCCCACACCTCCCTAGCTAAGAGAGTGAAGTTAAGATTGCCACCAACTATAATTCCTTCCTCACTCAGTAATCCAGAGTCTAAAATTTGTTTCCAGAAAACTTCCCTTTCTTTATAAGGAGCATAACAGTTGAGGAGTTTCACCATATCCTCTAAGTGTTTAAATTTTCCTTCCAAGAAAATGCCTACAGTAGTTCCAAAAGCACAAAACTCGGCATAAGCTCAGTTCCATCCAGTTAAGAGCCCACTCAAATGTCCATTTAGATCCAAAGCAACGACATTCTAGTTCGAAAAGCATTGTAGAAATAAATGTTTCGCCTTTTCACCATCCACCAGGGTCTCTTGCAGAAAAACAATGTCGGGCTTAACCTGTTTCAAAAGTAACTTGAGGGAGGCTAATTTTGTGGGTCCCTCAAACCCACGAAGGTTGAAGGAGAAAATTATCATTTAGGAAAAAATGGGGGCGACCGACATGCTCTAAGGGCCGAAGAAGAAGGTCTGTAAAAAACAGAAATAGTGGAATCAATAAGAGAGGGATCAATCGATGGGTCTGATTCAACAATATTAGTGACTAAGTTCTCAAAACTAGTCAAACCACCTTCGATTGCCCCGGGTGGTTTTTTGGGGAGATGTTGTCTAGTCCTTTTGCGAGCAGTCACATTTTTTCAATCAATGAGTGAGGGTACAAAGTTAATGGAAGAAGGGAGGAGTGTGGGTGATAAGGCCGCGATCGATTTGGCCAAAGGGAGTTGAGTGTCCTTAATGCAACAAGTCTTGGTCAATGGGTCGTGGGGATCATTTGGTTTAAAACTTACTCCAGCTAAAGGGGCAGAAGGGTCCAGTAAAACCGAAGACATAGAAGGCGGTCCATTTACAAAGGTGGTGTGTACATTTGAGCTAGCAAGTCTCGAATATTCAACAATAGTCAAAGTATTGTCAAGGGGAGATAATTGCTATGTGTCTCCATGGGAGAAATGTGTAAAACAACTAATACCCAACCCTTTAGAACTGAAACCAGGGAGAAAACCCGAATCATCCAACTTTTTCAAAATGAGATCCCCAAAATCTCCAAAAAACTCGTGTACCCATCTTTCATTATATTTTAAATAATTAAACTCATCGGGGGAGAGTTTATCAAAGAAATAGGGAAAGAAAAACTCCATCTTACCAATGAAGGAGTCATGGTCTAAAAAAAATGTATTGAAGCTTCCATCTATGTTAGCAGCTAACATTGGTTGCACTGTGTCATCCAAATGCTCCAAGGAGTCTAGAAAAAATGCCTTGAGGTATCCTGGTTGCCAGCATAAGTGACATCGAAATGGCTCCCACCAATAGTCAACCTATTGACAGAGGAGAAAGTCTACAATAGAAATATCAATAGTCTGGTAAACCTCTATCAAGATCCATTTCCACCAACACCCACGCAAGTCACTTGTTATTCCAGCAGACGAGCTATCATCAAAATAGATAAAACTCCCGATTGTGTTGGAAACCGCTTCAAAAAAATTAACAGACCAAAACTCGATTGGGAAATCAAACAACAACATCCATAAAAGCCTTTTACTAAAACTCTCGGAGAGGGGATTGAATCCAAGAATCCATCTTTTAAGCATTAAGACTCCTCTACCAACTATTCACGGAGAGTTCAAAACTCTCAATAAATCTTCTTCGGAAAGAAAATGGAAAATATTCCAGTGATTGGAGAGGAGACTAAATCTCAGACTGTATCCTAATAGAGGATTCCAAAATCCCAAGATCCAGTCTGACAATTGAACTTTAGTCAATCTGGTATAGAAACATTTACCTACAAGTGCCTTTTCTGCTAAACTGGTCACTATGTCCATGGCGATATCCTTCCCGAGGACACAACTTGAATTGGGTTCCCTAACTTTTCAGCATTTGAGCTTGCGATTAGTTTGAGATAGACTACTAGAGGTGTTGTTATGTCTGACACCTCCAATCTTTTTCGAAGGTTTCTTCACAGGATGGTTCTTTGATAAAGAGTTTGGAAGAGAATTAACTAAGGGTTTAGGAAGTATGCAAATGTTGTCTTCTAGAGGTATGGTCCTCATGTTCCGTCCCTCCCCAAAGCTCGTGGAATTCACGTGACCTGTGGCAGCTGCCCTACCACATCTCAGAACAAAGTCCAATTGTTGAGAACTTGTCGAAGGTGGTGACGGAAGCTTAACACATGTTGAAATATCTACAGTAGACTGAATCATACACTTGTGTTAGCACTGAGAGTCACCCTTAGACTGCGAGAGGATAAGCCCAATACCCATCAAAATGTTTGTGGAGGTAGGTTTATGAATGGAGGTCAAATGGAAAAAACTCAGTACAAGAATGTTTTAACACAGAAACTGGACAAGAAATGCATAGGGAAATGAGGTACTCATTAACTTCAGTCAGTGGTTTAAGGTTAAAGGTGAGGAGAGGAAATACTTAGTGAGAAAGGTGAACAAGTCTACCATGGGCATCCATCTTTCAAGTAGCTTGGTGAAGAAACACTCAGGCACAAGAGCACTCTTGAACTCAAGTTTCATACACTGAAATATGTCACAGCAACATAATAATAAAACCTCCATTACTATGTGACTACAACAACTCATCTGGATCCTCCATGCATGATCATTTCAACATAAGAAGGAACAAGATAACAGAGAAACTGACTAAAAATGGTCACAAAAATATTGTAATCAAACCTACATTACAATAGAACTAAAACCCTCGTTTGGATCCTCCATGCATGAGTGTTTTAGCACAGATTAAACAAGATGATGAACGAAACTGACTTCTATTACTGCAAAAGTCTCAAGTCTCATACAAAACCAGAGAACAACTCTGTTATCAGAATGTTACAAAATAGGGAGCTCTGCTCAACCAGTTGATGAACTTAAAAAAATCTTGAACTGATCTATTTATAATCAGATCAGTTCACAACTTCCAGGAGTGTGACTTGGCCATCCCATTCAAAGCTTTACGTTTGTGCATCCTTCTGTCAAACTCTGCATGTATCCTTCTGTCATACTTTGTGTGTATCATTATGTCAGATGCAAGATCAGATCATCATGGGTCCGTAGGAAAAAATCGTCCATCAGGGTACCTTGGGCTGTCAGTTCTGTCTCCACGTCCAGACCCTTCATGACTTCTATTTATGGAGTGAGCCGAGGTTTCAACCACCAGTCCTTCTTTTATTAACTGATCTCTCACTGGGATTGGGATGAGGCTTAATGCCTAGGGGATTTCCACGCATTGCTCTCAGATTTGATTTTATATAAGCACGTGATTGCGGGGTCATCAAGTGCAGTTTGGATCCACATCGCCTTTGCGCCTGCAATTCACCACTTTCTGCCATGTAGCACTTTCACTATACCATCGTTTCGATTGTGGGACTGCTCAAGGATTTTAACACTCGATCATATTGCGCCCCCACAATCAAATGTGGTCATTATCTATGATATGGGCGTACCTACTAAATTTAGCACCATCGCTAAAGCTTATCCTCCCACCAATTCTAGGATCCATTAAAACCACACATGGAGATGGTGCTAATCTTGGCGCTTGAACAAGAACACTTCCCGGAGGATGATCTCCCGCAGCTGACATGGCGGCCTGAGGTTGCTATGCTGACATGTCGTGGACAAAAGGGTGACATGTGTCACTCGAAAACAGGCTGAAGACATGTCCAAAAATGCTTGAAATGAGTGCCATGTGTCAGCGCTAGATGGATGCCACGTGTCTCTAATAGATGAGCGCCACGCATTGGAACTGAAACCCGTAGCAGAAAAACTTTGGGAATTTGCAAACAAGGAGGGAGAAACAATGTCGAAGCTCCAGAGTCCTGAGCAGATTTGAGCCATTGGATATGGGAGGATACGTGACAGAGATTCATGCACTTCGCAGGAATGTGCTCAGGAGGAAACCAAAAAGAGAGGAGCCAAAACTCTCGAAACCCGAAATGGTGAAGAAAATCATGATCGTTCGTTGGAGATGAATGCGCGACATAGATCCGTGCACTCCAGAAGAATGTGTTACGGAGGAAACCAAAAAGTGAGGATCCAAAACTCCCGAAACCCGAAATGGCAAAGAAAATCATGACCATCTATTGGAGACGGACACGCGACAGAGATCTGTGCACTCTGCGGGAATGTGTTTCGGAGGAAACCAAAAAACGAGGAGCCAAAATTCCTGAAACCCAAAATGGCGTAGCAAATCATGACCGTCTGTTAGAGACAGACACACAACAGAGAAATATGCACTACATGAGAATGTGTTCTAGAGGAAACCAAAAAACGAGGAGCCAAAACTCCCAAAACCTGAAATTGAGAAGCAAATCATGACCGTTCGTTGAAGACAGACACATGGCAGAGATCCGTGTATTCCAGGAAAAGCATTTCAAAGAAAATCGAGAGGAGAAGTGCCAAAAATCCTGAAACTTGAACTCTAAAGTAAATCGTGCACATATGTTGGAGACAGACACACGTCGCTTGATTTTTAATTCTGGGGATTTTGTATGGCACTAAACCTCACGCAACTTTATAATTCTGAATGCCTGAGGGTCGCTAATCTAAACTTCAATGATCTCTTCGATCAATTGAAGGATGCAAGGATATTTTCAAAGATAGATCTCAGGTCAGGAAACCATTAGGTAAGGATTAAATAGGAAGATATCAACAAGACCACCTTTAGGACAAGGTATGGTCATTATGAGTTCATAGTGGTTGCATTTGGGTTATCAAATGCGCCAACTGTTTTCATGTGCCTAATGAATGGTGTTTTCCGAGAATATTTAGAGAAGTTTGTCATTGTATTTTTGGATGAAATCCTTGTATATTCCAAGTCAGAAGAAGAGAATGAGCATCATTTGAGGTGTTATAAAAACAGGACCGAAGCAATAAAATAAAACAAATGCAGAAACAAAACACAGAAGACACACAATACAAGAGAGACATAGATTTACGTGGTTCACCCAATGTGGTCTACGTCCACCAGAGAAATTGCCAGGTCCTTCCTTTATTATTATCCAACAAAATGAAGGGATACAACCTACAGCAAAACCCGTTGTAACTTCCTCTTCTTTCTCTCATAGTCTCCTCTCTTAGAATACAATATTCACCATCATCCATAGCCGCAATACATTTCCCTCATAAAAGAGGGTTGCCTTCTAGGGAAAAAAACCCTAACATAATCTCTACCATTAGATCTGCGACCTTATAATGAACGGTCCATATTTACAATGAAATTACAATATACTTTTACAAGGAAATTTTTGCTTCAGGAGCTTCGCTCCCGAACCCCCATCAGGGGACGTTTCCCTCGAACCCCCGCTGGGGGCCTGCTTTCCCCCAGACCCCCCAGTCGGGGGGATATGCCCACCAAACCCCACAGAGGGGGTACCCCCCCTCTGCACTCCCCCGCGTGGAAGAGTGTACATACTTCTGGGGTGTAAATACTTCATGGGGTATAAACACGGCTGAAAGCAAGGACCTCTGCATCAGGAAGATAATCAGGCTCCACAACCA
>ML801989.1:265385-275780 GCA_009831015.1 Picea engelmannii
GAGGCCTTTTTACAATAGAAGAGAATGCCAAAAGTCATAAACATCCAAAAACCTAACCCTAGGAGATGAAGCACCAAAAGTCATGTGGGCCCCGTTTGGGTAAGTTAGTACATCAACTTCCCGGGGTCGTAACTTTTGCATACCATCTCTGTTTTAGGCGTGTGATAGCTCGTTGGAAAGGTATCGTCGAGGAGATTCATTTTGGGGCCTCAATTATGCTTTCGAATATCATTGAGAACCTCGATCTCAAAAAACCTTCATTTAGGCCCTCAAAATGGCCCCGGAAGTTAAAACCTGCTAAAAATAGTAAATTGCCAAAATTGCCAGAAAATTGTTTTGAGCCAGTCGGAAAAGGTGGGTGGCCACCAATATCCACCTAGATCACTGATCTGGCCTGTTGTTGAAGCCCTGGAAAGGGAGGTGTAGCAGCCGATGGACCATGTGATAGTGAAGATGTACACTCTTGGGGTGAGACAGGCATGTGGGGAATGAGATTTTGTGAGCTATGGGCGTAAGTGGATCCTTGGAGGAAATCCTTCTCGTGGTACTGTGCAACTTCCTGTTGTCCCTGCCTAGCCTAGGAATCCCTTTCCCGGTGGAGTTTAGTTCCAGGTCGGGGGTGACCCACTGCTGAGAGTGATGAGAAACGTGGTCTAAGGCTGGGAGGTTCATGGAAGGTATACACGTAGTTGGTGTACTTCAATTAAAAGATAAGTATTATTTCCAAGTTTGGTTACATGTTGTGTATTTATATATGCTATTATATTTTATGTGTTTTGCTTGTGATTACTGCATGTATGTGTTTACTGTTATTGTTGTATTATGTTGTGTGATAGAAGAACGTAAATCATATGTTAAATATTGGTATGTGTTATTGTCGCTTCCGCAAGAAAATGTGTATGCACATAATGTTATGTCTGGTTGAAATCTGCATTATAATATATATATATATATATATATATATATATATATATATATATATATATATCTTAGAGTATGATAGTTTTCTAAGATAGCATTGTCTGAATGGTCGATGGTTGGATACGTCAAAAATTGGTATCAGAGTAGAAAATCAAAGATATAGTTGATTAGGTAGCATTACTCATAACAGGTTGATGGTTGGGTATGTCACAAATTGGTATTAGAGTAGAAAAGAAAAGATACAGTTGATTAGGTAGCGTTACCCGGCAGGGGTTGATGGTTGGGTACGTTAGAACAAAGAATCCCAAGGAAATGATGCAAAATATTACACAAGAAGTTGTAGAGAGAAATTTGGTCCAGTCCTCACTTCATGCCCGTGTTGATGAGTGTCATCATCTCTTCGACATGGTCAATGACTGGGTTTATTTGTTGGATCGACACAACCAACTAATTACGAAATTGCATGCAAAACTCAACAACATGTATGCAAAATCCAGAGCTATGACTGACCCTATTGAGCAAGTCGCTAAGTTTGTATAAATTTAGGCCAAAGATGAATGGTTAGATACACTGGATGGATCTACTAGGGCTACAAAGAAAGAGATTCACAACTTCCATCCCACAGTGCAAGAAGAATATATTCAGATGCAACAACTTTACTCCATTGCTGACACATAATGGAGTACTATCTTAGCCACACACCCAGAGGATCCCGATGTGACTTCCACTCAGGAATTTATTATGGGAGCCTCGATTTTGGCTAGGAAATGGTAGGATCATGTTGAGCACTCTAACCATTTTAATGAGTAGGATCTTGCCATTGTACCAGAGTTGGGCCCTCTGTTTGTGGAAGGTCAGGAAAAAGAGCCAACAAGTTGACTAAGTATGAGTCAAAGGTTGTGGCTGGGACCTGTTGGGCCCTCCTTTTTTGAAGAGAACCTGATTTTGTGGAAAGGACAATTTTTTGTGGAAAAGCACAAAAATCTAGTGAAAGATTACAAGTGGTAGATATTAGCTAGGAGAAGTGGAAAATCTCACTACAAGAGTGCCAGCAATGAAAACATATCATGCGCCAACTGGACAAGAAAGTGAAATATCCAGAAGCTTTGAGTGCATGCAAAGAGAAAGAGGGAAAAACAACATTATGTGTAATCAAGAAAAGCCAATAGTAGAATCAAGAAGTCAAGAAATGCTCGAGGGAAAACTAGAAATATGGGAATATGTAAATGGAAAGGGTTAGTTGGTCGTTAATCATATTGTGTGTTGTTGGACTATTATTGCTAGTATTATTGTTGTTTCCATTTGTTATCAAACTACCACCATTGTTTTTATTGTGTATGGTATGATTAGTTACTGTAATAGGTCTGGTGGGAATAATTGTGCTTGTGCAGTAGAGATAGAGTCGATAGAGGGTATTGGACCATGGAGAGTAATGTATAAGCTATTATAGAAGGACATACTCATGGGATCATGAATTTTGAGATATTAATAATATAAGGGATCATTTGGGCCCCAGTTTGGTTATGATGTGTATGACTTTGTAGTTTCTTCATTGAGAAATTACTTTTGTACTATGCATTTGGTATTTAACCATTAATTCTGATGTATGGACTTGTCTGTATACTGCACAACCTGGCTAATATGATGTTTATGTTGTTTTAGACTCTTGGTGATATAATTTTTTATATGTTAAAGCATGAATGTGCATTATGTTGCACTAGACATTATAACACATCCTGATCCATATGGATATCAGTGGCCACCCACCTATTCCACTGACTTAGAATAGAGTTTTCCACCTTGCTAGTTTTCGAGTCCCAAACTTCTTGGGCTGTTTTGAGGCCCTAAATGACATTTTTTGGGGATTTGGAGCCTAGGATATTGCAAAAGGCACTAGACTAGGCTAGTCGAAAATCAATCTTCTCGGTTAGACCTTTCCAACAGTGTATTGAGCACCCCAAACGAAGATCGTATGCAAACGTTACATCCCCGGTAAGTTGACGTATCAACTACTCCCATCGGGGCCCGCAAACCTTTTTGCTTTTCATCTTTCGGGGTTAGGGTTTTGGATTTTCCTTATGTTAAAAAGGCCTTTAGAGCCTCATTGTAACAATCATCTTCTTGTGAATGTTATTAGCCATTGCATCTCTTCTCAGAGATAAGCTACCACCATTCTAGCGTGTCTTTCACTCTGTATTTCTACAGTTTTGTACATTTTGCTCATTAATAAAAATTGTGTATTACTGTATCTATGTGTTTATGGTTGCATGTCTGATATATTTTCGTTATATTATTGGATATCTGAGATATCTTTGTACATTTATTTATTATATCTCTGCTCTCATTTCGTGCCAAAAATAATTTGAATCAGTGGTATCGGAGTAGGATGCTCTTGATTTATTTTCAGTGCATGTCCCCAACAAGGTTCGAGTATAGAAAGTTGGGACTCTATCTTGTCTCTCTTGAGGACAATATCTCTCGCACACCCAATACACCCTCCATGGCAGAAGAAAAGAAAAGTGTCAGAGCAAAAGAATATATTAATATGTTGCTTGAGCAAGCTCTCATGCGACAGAGGGGCGAAATGATGGAGAATTTCTCCCACGACCTTCAACGCCTACTGATAACAACATGTGCATCTTCATCAAGTGGACACTTTGGAGGCACCTTGCCTTTCAAGTTACAAGTTAATTTTATATTCCCGTATTTGAAGGAAAGATAGATGCAGATGCCCTAGAAAAATGGTTAAATCTACTAGAATGTTATTTCTATGTTCATAATTTCTACGATAGGGAAAATATCACCTTCGCACTCCTTAAGGATATCCCCCATGTCAAACATTGGTGGGAAACTTACTGGGAGAAAAGTTCCATAGAGGAGTCTGGGATATATGGGGCCAAACCCACTTGGGATTTTTTTTTGGATGCGGTCAAGGAACAATATTATCCTGTTGGTAACTATGATGACCAGTACATGAGATGGAACACACTGCATCAAGAGAGGGGCCAATTAGTGACAGAGTTCACCAACACCATCCATACCTTGCGCACCAAGCTGGGTATCAAATATTCTAAGCGACATTTGGTTCTGAAATACCATGGGGCTCTACACAGGTACATCCAAATGAAAATGGATTTCATAGACATATCATCACTAGGAGATGCCTATCGATATGCTATCAAAATCGAGAAAAAATTTAGGCACCAGAACAAACGGGAGTTCGGGTCTGAAAATTCACAACAAGCAAAGTATGATAAAGACGTCCCTAACAAACAACCTCCTGAAAACCCGTTGAATCCATAGGAAAAGAAGGGAAATTGAAAGATGAAGAAGGACACTGGAAAATGGTGCAATTTCCAAAAAAAACCCTGGAACAACACTGATGAATGTTGCTCAAAACAGTCATTAGTGGTCGAGATCAAAGAAAAGGAGCCAAACCCTAATTCATAATTCAATTAAGAAAATACTGGTAGAAGATAGATCATCGATGCAGACCCAACTGTTATTGTTGTGACCACGACAATTCAACCAGAAGAACCAGTAGATCTTGAAGAGGGGGAGTGCCTTTTTCATTCATAGATGTGGGTGAAGGGGACCCCACTTCATTTTATTGTAGATAGTGGAAGCCAAAAGAACCTCATCTCAGCAGAGGTCATCAAACAGTTGGGATTGTCGATAACACCACACCCTCAACCATACAACATCAGGTGGCTTCGCCAAGGACGTGATCTCTCTATCAGCCAGTAGTGTCGATTATCATACGACATCCAACCCTTCAAGGATGATGTATTATGTGATGTTTCCCCACTAGATGTCTGTGATGTTCTGTTGGGCCAACCATATATGTGGAAGCGTCATTCTATTTATGAGTCTTGACCTCATAGTGTCATTGTTACTTTAGGGGGTCATCTCTATAGGATACTATATCTAGTTCCAACTACTGTCCCACCTAAACAATGCTTCAAGGTATTATTTCATACTACAAAACTCAGCCTCTTCACAATTTGTTCAAAAGGTGAACAAAAGGACAATGCAACCACTACAACCTCGGCCCAAGCACCTTCTATCCAACAAAAGCAGCTCGAAAAGATCGCAACAAAGAGCAAAGATTTATTTTTCACACAGTCATCTCATGTATCCCTATTGGTTGAATGGACTCAACCCCACCAGCAACAGGTTCGTGACAGCCTTTAACAAGCTAAGTAGTTCAACTTCATCAGCAAGGAAAATAACTCGCCAAGGTTCAATTTCAACAAATGCTTCCCCCTCTCCCACATAAACTCAATGCAATAGAGACCATTGCTTCCTAAAGAATGGGGATTGATCTAGATGGATATTAGTGGCCACCCACCTATTCCACTCGCTCAGAACAAAGTTTTCCACCTTGGTAGTTTTTTGGGTCCCAATCTTGTAGGGTTGTTTTGAGGCCCTAAACAATGCTTTTTGGGGATTTGGGGCCTAGGTGACTGCCAAAGGAACTGTCTTGGGCCAGTCAAAAATCATTCTTCTTGGTTATACCTTTCCAACAGTGTATTGAGTGCCCCAAACAGAGATCGTATACAAAAGTTACACCCCCAGAAAGTATTCGTCATATCTCTTCTCAGAGATAAGTTGCCACCATTCTAGTGAGTCTTTCCCTCTATATTTCTACAGTTTTTTACATTTTTCTCATTAATAGAAATTGTGTATTACTGTATCTATGTGTTTATGGTTGCATCTCTCATATATTTATGTTATATTATTGGATATCTAAGATATCTCTGTACATTTCTCTATTATATCTCCGCTCTCATTTCGTGTAAAAAATAATCTAGATCACATCCTCTTTGATTCACTTCACCCCACACAAGTCTTGGTTGTGATTTGGGTGAGACCTCCTTCCCTTTCATAAGATTGAATATACCAACACTGCTAGACTAAAATGGTATCTTTGTTGGTAACCTCAAATAATTATGGTCTCCAATTTTGCGCCAACAAGAACTAGCCTATAGAAAATACCAATCCCCACAACTATTTGTTTTGTAGGAACCAACCTACTTACAAGTTTGCAAATTATTCATATCCATTTACTTCACTGGTATGCTTACAACTTCTGTCTTCACCGAATCTACTCCGCGCTTGTTACTACTCCTTTCACTAGATCTTCTCTACACTCGATACTTCTGCTTTCGCCAGATCAACTTGACAATCACTCTTGTTTTTTCTCTACATTCACTATATATTCTTGATTCTTAATCTAGTTCTACCTTAGATCTATCTTTACAAGTTTTTCTTACTAGAACACTAGATTTATTTGCTTGAACACTAGATCTAATCTTCACTAATATTTAGTTATTTCTCCTTGATTGATATTCAATCATCACTCCTAAAATGATATGCATAAGAATATTACATTTTGACCCACAAACGTTTTTTTTCTTACAATCATGTTCTCCTTTTATACTTTACCATTAGTTCTACATGAAAATTCATGTTCATTTGAAAAGACATGACTTTTATTAAATAAATAATTAATTTCCCCTTTATTTATTTATTTTTCAACAAATCATGGGTAAAATACCACCACATGTTTTAAAATCATGTGCAAATACCATGAGCACTTTTAATCCACTTTCACTTTTACCTTTTTTAATCCACTTTCATGTTTACTTAACTTTGTTTTTAATCCACTTTCATGTTTTACTCTACTTTTATGTAACTTCATTTCTAATCCATTTTCAAATAAATTTATTTCTAATCCACTTCCACTTTTGTATTTATTAAAGTCACATTTCCTTTGAATATTTGTATGTGAATACTTACTTACCTTTGATATCAATGACAATAATTTATTCAACAATGTCCCTATCATTGATCACTTCCATGTGTAGTTTTCACCTTCAATATCACTGCTATCTGGTTGTTATCATGGGCATTTATATCTTCATTTCCCACATGTATCTCCATTTGGTCCCCCCCATAGTATTTTGATTGGCCGTTGTGTCTTTCGACACGTTGGTTTGATCTTTTGTATTCTCGTTTTGGTACTACATATCCTACCTTCTCCTCTTTCCATCGCTTTGGAAATCCAAGGAGGGCCTTGTGCTTTTACAGTACTCAATTCAATATTAGTAGCATCCCTTTGTTTCCTTTGTTCAAAGCATCGGAGATGAGTCACCTTCCTATCCCATGGAGTCTGTTCAGTTCCACATTGTGTCCTATTACAATTTGTCAGCACCTCCATGAGTCATACCCATCCTATGTTTCCCAACTTTGGCATCTAGTTGTCCCAGTGGTTCATTGATATGTCCTCGAAAATCCTTGTTCCTAGTAATCGGCCATTCTTTGTGGAATTATTTTAGTCACTACTGAGCCAAGCTTTCATTTACACTTTGAACAAGGGAAGTCTTGAGTCTACCTCTCATTTGCTTCCCGTCCACATTTGGTGTTAGTTTCTGTCACTCACACTTTACTTTCTACCTTGTGTTGAGATCAAGGATTCATCATTGTGTTTCTTTTAGAAGGTCTTCCCCTATCAAATTCAATGCTTGTATTATAAAGGCCTAGCTTAGAGGATTTTTTACCTTGGCCTCATATCCATCCTTGGTGAGTGCCACAAACCAAGCAAAGAGAGTCAATAGTGCTCTTTGACTTGGTTGTTTCTCACGTGCTCAAATTCACCTCATCATTGCATTCTTGAGAATCACATGCTTGGAATTTTAGTGATCTAGTTGATTATACCAACTCACTAGACATGTGTGATATGCCTCAAACCTTGGGAAGTGGTTATTCTTCAGGTAGTCCCCCACATGTTCCAACATCAAGATTTTCTTCTAGAGATATAACTTCACTAGTTGTACTTTGGATATCAGGCTTAAGGAACCTCTTTCATTCTTAGGCACTAGAAAACTCTCCCGTATCGACATCAACATCTTCATTCTAGGGGTTAGTCCTATGTATCCTAGTACCTATCCACCTCCTTGATGTGTTACCTTGGACCACGCTGAGAGACTCATCATTTCTCTCATACTTCGTAAGGTCTTACGTGCTTAACTTCAACTCATCATCACACTATTGAGATTCATACATATATCCATGATCCAACCTCATATGGGGTTCTTGAGATTTGATTCACTTGATTCTGCTATTCTTAGAGCCCTCAGTTTGAGCTTCCATTTAGTTATCTCATTTTGGATCTTCAGAGCCTCATTCTAGTTCAACATGGATTCTCAGGTTGTTTCTACCCCCCCTCACATAGGGTGGAGTAATTAGTTATTGTGTACCCAAATTAGTAATAGTTATGATGTAGCCTTGGTCCTTTTATCTAGGCATATGCATATGGGATTGTTCATATCATTATATTGTACTCTGTCCTTTTTTTCCCATCATCATGTTATATTTGAGACATCATCATTGTCTCCCCAGTTTAGCTCCTCTATGTTGGGAACACCATTGTAATCATTATCATGATTTATCTCGACGAGTATAGGTATGCCTACCTTGTCCCTCTTGATATCATGTAACTCAACACATCGTGAATCTTTCATTGACATGTGTTCTTATTCGGCCTCTTCTATGGGCGGTTATATTCCCCATGACATGTCTCTGTCTCTCTCCTCGATTGTTTCATCCATTGATAAAATAAAACTGCAATTTGTATTTTGGTAATATGATGTGCTCCTAACTGTTGAGGAAAATATATGAAATGAACTTACTCAAGCATTTTAAGATCTTACTTGGCTAAATCAATATAGATGGGAATATCACCCTATGTTTATAGCCATAAAAAATTGTTTCCTAATCCACAAGTATTGGTTACAAGTGCTTAGGCTGATTTTTTTATAAATGAAAGATCGCTGAAAAATTCAATATTTATGTAATTTTTCTAAATATAACAGATGCATAAATAAATGTAGAGACAGAAGTAAAAACACCAAGTCAATAATCAACATAGATGAGACATAAAATAATCGTTTATTCCATTCCAATTTATCAAAAGAATCTTTCTCTTTACAAAATTCCCTGAGGAAGTTTGGACCAAAGTCAAACTTAGATGTCCTCGATGATAACCATACAAAAGGACTTCTGACAGAAAGTAAATAACTGAAATTTAAAAGATGGATCAGCTTGCCATAGATTGTTTCCCACTCGACTCTACACAATAACCTTTATCAGTCATGAAATTTAATTCACAAGCAGACAAGTCTACACAGACTATCAAAGATAGATCAACACCTCTGAAAACAAGTGTATGAATGATGTAATTCACCCCTGAATCTTGTTGTCTACAATAGGACCCTGTTATCATAAAACAAAATTAGGATTTCAATGAATTAAAGAATGAATGAAAAATGAATTGTCTCAATAAAACTCAAAGAGCAGACCTTAGTATGCTTTCTCCTTATATTCTCCTCTTGTTCCTCCTTCTCTTTTTGCCTTTACGAAATCAAAATTAGTTGAAGTAGTTAAACTACCTATTTAGTTAAGTTAACTAAACCTCAACCAAATTTTTAGTAAAGGGGGGAAAGTAATAAAATAATAATAAGGGTCTTTAATAAATAATAACTAGTAGCTGGGACCCCTTGTGACTCCCTTTAGTTTCTTTAACAAGCATAACACAACTAGTTAATCAATCAAACACATCCTTTCTTATGGCTCCCATCATCACTCTCATAATTTGACAATTTATATCAATGATAATTGAAACTATATTCAAAAATATAATATCCACATATCCAAAAAATAGTGTTGTCCAAAATTTCAGAAGTCAACTGTTCTCAACAATCAATAAATAAAAACACTTAAAACCCATATTTCCCACTTTGGGAGGCAATATTCCCCTTGTTGTTTTTGTCTCCCTTTGATTTCTCTGAATTTTCCTTGGGTTGTGTGGAGCCTTTAGGCCTAATTTCATTGATAACATGAGAACAATCATCTCTCAAATGCATGTGGGATGACACATATTTGGCAGAGCCATTTGAGGGAGAGGAGGGAGCAACAATGAATTTACCTTTATCAAGATCATATCTTGGGGACATATCTTGTACCATCACTGCCAACCTATGGAACTCATCAATATATGCCTCAGTCATACCTGTTTGCTTGAGTTGGGTGAGCTCCTGAAATTGTAACTCAGGATCTCCTAGATCAAATCTATCAATGAGCCTCTGAGTGAATTCTATATAGGATACAATCTGGTTGTGGCCGAGTGTGGTGAGCCCATGGTACCACCAGTCGTGGGATTTTCCATCCAAGTACATAGTGGCAAAATTGATGGCCTCCATCTCTCTCATGGGATTAAGCTGCAGGTAAGTATCCAGCTTCTGCACCCATGCTTGTGCTGTCATCTTATCCGTACCATCAAAGTATGGAATCTCTATCTTCCCTGCCCTTCGCTCAAACTCAAAGCTACCCCTATGGTTCATCCTAGGCTGGTTTCTGAACCTGAGTTGACAATACTGGTCTAGGGACATCTGTCTTTGAACTTTCATATCC
>ML801989.1:285493-299433 GCA_009831015.1 Picea engelmannii
CCAATGATTTGGGTTCCCAAAGGCGAACCTCATGTTGAATGTTATCCTTTAAAGTTCCTATGAATACATCAATCAAGTGCTCATCTGGAATATTTGTTACCTTTATATTCAATATTTGGAAGTTCTCAATGTGCTCGGTAACTGAAACCTTTTGCTTGAGATTTATCAATTGGCTAAAGAAGGTATTGCTCCTTGTATCCTCATAGTATGTTATCATTTCTTCCGTAAAGATTGTCCAAGTGACAAGTGATTTGTGAGAACAAAGCCATCGATACCATACAAATTGATTAGGTTCTAAATATAAAGAAGCAATTCGTACCTTTTGTGTATGTGGCACATTATGTAGATCAAATAATTGCTCCATATGAAGTATCCATGTGACTAGGTCCTTGCCATCAAACTTCCTCATATCGATCTTAGGAACGTGGTTGGTCTTCAACCCAAAGTTGGAGTTTCTCCATTCTTGATTCACCTTCCTTGTGTCCTCATCATGAATTTCATGGGATACATTTTCACTTTCAGGTGTCCTCTCTATTAGGAAATTTTTCAATCCTTCCATGATCTCCCCTTTTAAAGCGTTCATCTTAGTATTTATTGCCTCAAACTTAGATTTTGTTGAATCCATCATCTCTTGTAGTTCATCTTGTGTTACTGTCTTCTTTTGTAAATAATTTATGTCCTTACGCATTTCTTCACCTTTATCAAGAGTCCAAGTAGGATTTTCTAGAGTATTATTTGGTGTATAAGTTCCCTTTTTTGGTGGCATGTTGGCCAAGTATCACTTTAAACCTTGATTTTGAGGTGGTTCTGCTAGACAATCTTCCTTTTATTGTATCTCCAAATTTTGGCCCTTCTGAGTATGAAATTTTATTTTTTATAGGTCTTTGATATTTCTTCTCTTCAATGCCATAGGTCTGATAAAACTTGGATGTGCCAAGTGGAATTTATGGTAACTTCCCCACAACTTGCTAATTGTTGGCCTTTCCAAGAAATCTCACTTGTATAGCGTGCCCCGCACAAAATAATTGATATAAAATTCCGAAACTTGTACCATAACTACTACGGTCTGTCAACTATCCAATGCAACTAGTCTCACTCAATTTGGATACTCTAGGAATAATTTATGATTGTTTTACCCAGAACACCTGCTTGAGACTAGTCAAATACCCTATCTTCCATAGGGTGTATCTACAAATTTACAATGACCCAGAAGCTAAAATCGCTACCACAGATACCTTACTAATTTTTTAGAATATCCTCTGGAGTTCAGGGTCTGAAACATTATAGAAAAAGTTTATAGCGAAAATTCTGCAATGACTCAATTCAGAATGATTCCAGAACCCTATATTACAAAGGTTGTATCTCCGAAAGTATAAGCCCTCAGGTGATGAATTTGTAACCCAACGTACCTTGATCCGTCTACTAAATATCCTCCAATTCGTTCCTTTTGAATCATTGTAGAAAAAAAGTTATAACAAAAATTCCATCATGTCTCAGATGTAGCAGCGAAACCCCAAGACCTTGAGCTCTGATACCATATGTTAAGAACCAAATATTAATATAGCATAGAAAAACCTTAGAATAAGTACTCAACGCCTTGAAAAAGAGAGAATTTCAGATAATAAGCCTCTTCGAGGGGGCAACCTCCTTTTACCCCCCATAAATGTTCAAGTACAAGATGATTCCAAATGAAAATGTCTCCTTGGTATATATAGGAGACTAGGAGGTATAATTACAACTAATGGAATAAAGATGCCATAAATAAAATAACATTACTAATGGAATATGCCCCAATTAAGGGGTAATGAGCCAATATTAGGGCTTAACACACAGTAATACATTTAACCATATCATTAATTCCCAAACCATTGAAATATGCAAACATGTTGCTTGCCAAATGTGCCACCCAAAACGTTCACATTAACCATTGCCAAACTTCCATACGATACCATACATATTGCCATATCAAATGCACCCAATATAACTCAAATGCAAATCGCATAGCCACTAACCAACCATTAATAGTTAGGATTAACACTAACTTGTTTTCATTTAAATTGCACATAACTCCTAGCCTGACATAGCAAAAATCCTTTCTTCTGGGATTTTTATCAATTTCATCCTTTTTCTTTTTTTTAGATCATTACTAACATATTTCTTGTGCATGTGTAGCGAGGTAATAATCATGGTGACATGATTAAACATGGAAACTATAAATATATGCCAATCATAACATAAAATTAAAGCTTTGAATAAAATAACATCCCATAAAATGCATTATCCACCTGTCACTATGTCAAAAAACGAAACCAATACTGCATCGTCAACCATATAAGACCTTGTAAGCAACATCGAAACAACAACAAAAAATGTGTGATATGACTATCTCCGAGCCTCCAGTCTACAAGGGGTCCCACCTACTAGTATTATATATTATTAGCATAGTTTAAATAATAGGCTTTAGCAATACTTTGCAGGTGAAATTCCTCGTTGTGATTTTAATCGTCAACACTAACCTCATAAATTAGGGGGCATTTGTTATCACCAAAAGTGACCACCTAGAACAAAATGCTAGGTGTACCAGAATGCACTAGCAATTGTATGGGTATCGTAACATAAAACCCACTTTTACACCATGTCCCATCAATATAACTTATACGAACCCCTTTCCTAAAGTTATTTTCACTTAATAAAGTCATAAAACCCCATTTTATGGCTTTTCTCTCTTAATTTTAATTAAAAAAAAACAATGAGCGAAAATTCAAAAACATTTCTATAAAAGTAAGAAGGTTTTCAACCCATCTCATTATCTCATTCATTTTTACCTTCCATCCATTATTTTTCTCCATTCTCTCCATTGTGAATGTTTTCCATTAGATTTTCCCCATAGCTCATGAAACCCTAGTTTGTTAAGGGCATTTCCCTTTTAGCAACCATCATCTACAACCATCAACAAATGAGAGAGAAACTACACACTCAGAGAATTCTAGGAACCCTCCCAAGGAGAGGCCGCAAGGATATCAACATCTTCAAGGGTTTCTCCACAGGTGATGTTGTAAAGCCTTTTTATTTGGGTAATGGATTATTTCTTCATTCTTTGATAAATTTGTTGTTCTTGCTTCTTTCTTTTGCTGCATTTTACTTCTATTCACAAGAATAACATAGATTTGAGAACAAATCTATCCATTTAAAACTAGAGAGTTTAGTTTTTCTCTAACATTTGTCTGTAATCTTGAAGCAACCACAAGATATGTATATTTGCTCACCCTTTGTGCAATTTTGCACCAAAAATTCCCAGATATCTTATCAAGTTCTTGTTGGAGATTTTTTTTCAAAGGTTCTTGACAACTCATTAGATTATAACTAAATGTTTGAATGAGAGAATTCCATGTCTCCGTTGTTTTGTAGTTCTAAAGTCTGACATCCCCCGTGTCAATCCATTCACATCAGTTCAAATATATGTGAGCTAATGGAATCGTATTCATCCATAGAAACAACCTTACTTGCCTCAGTCCACATCTCAATTCGAATTATCTATGTATTCATATGGTGTAAGATTAACACATATTAAAGTTCAAACTTGTTTACCCTTCGAAAGAAAATGCATACAACAATCTACAATTTTTTGATTGCATTCATCATCAACATAGATCCTCCAATTCAATTTTTTCTTTCCTAGGGGATTAAAACCAATATGAGTCTAATCGATTTGTTCCTTTCGAAGAATCTTGTTTTTTTCTTTCTAGCCTCATTAATGTGTTATATTATTGACATTAGTGGTATGCACAATATTTTACAAAGCTCCTATAAGGAAAAAGTTAAACAAGAATAGAAGAAGGCTAAGGTAAATAATAATTTTATGAAAGTTGAGCTTAAGAGGCTTGTTTATTCAGATACCTTCAACCATTCAAAATTGTAACATTCTCCTTAATGTGGGGGGAATCTCTTTGAATGTTTAGAGAGGAGATATATCCCTTTCTACCAGTCGACCCACCAGACAATGAAGAACAAAGAAGAAGAAGCACACCTTTGCACATGAAAACAACAACATCAAGGATTTGACAAACAACGAAGTAGAAGAGAATGCATATAAGCGATAAACGATGAATCTTTGATTACAAACACATATGGATGGAGGATAATTGTAATTTCAAATAATTTTATTGAAAAGATATCCTCATTACCCATTCCAGAAGTAAACAAAATTCATAAGAAGGGATAGAAAGACCCAGAGACAAGTAGGTGAAAGGAAGAGTCATTGGAAGCTCTATAAAAGAAACCTTATCAATCTTGCAAAGAGTTGTGTTCTTGGCATTGCAATCTTACTTCATTGTAATTGAGAAGACTATTAACTATACTTTTAAGAACAATTTTGGTGTATGTGTAAGCTTGAAGTGTCTTTACTATTCATATCTTCTAGAATCATAGTAACACTAGATATTGCAATAGTAGATGTGTTTTCATATTCATTGATTTGTATTGTTTTTCTTTAATTTCTCATTTTTATATCTGTTTATAGTTTTTAATTCATAACTCAAAATATTAAATTAAAATAATTATAAACTTAAAATAATTATAAAATTTTAATATAATTTTACTTAAATTAAAGTAATTATAAACTTAAAATAATTATAGAATTTAAATATTTTAGATTCAAATCGCAATCAAATCAAAATCTAGAATTTATCATTTCCAATCTTTCTTTGAACATCCATCCCCTTCAACAAACTTAAAAAAATTCCATATGAAAACATTATTTAAAATTGCATAGTTCCAACATGCCTTCTAATTTTATAATTAAAAACAACTATTTGAGCTGGTTTGTAGTATTGTGCTCAAAATTGAAGTCGTGAGTTCCACTCCACTCTTTGCATTACTTCATGAGTTAGTTTGTCTAACCCCATCCACTACTTCGTAGTAATTTTGACACTGAGGAGGACTAACAATGGTTCACCCACACTAGAAGGACTGCCGTGTTGCTAACCGATTAAAATAAATTTTGATAACTAACAAAGTTCCACCCACACCAAAAGTTCCACCTAAAGGACTGCCATGTTGCCAACCAACTGCTAGCGACCCCATAAGGATAAGGATTGGCCCTATGCTAGTTACCAAAAATCATGGCACCCCATTGACTAACCTAATTTTGACTTGGACTTGAGTTACATTTAACCTGACATCGTCCAAAACGTCCTTGAACTTTGTGCTTTATTGATAGGGACTAACACAGTTCCACCGACACCATAAGGCCTGCCATGTTGCCAAGCAACTTATGCTACTTACAAAAAAATATGCAATGATGGTACCTGATAAGGAGGCATTCACCACACAGTTTAAAGAGTAACCCCACCCTTTAACTGACATTTATGAAATCGTATAAGAGACACAGATCTTCACATGTGCATACCTAAAAGCACCCAATAATTTTCTTGGGTCTGTAACTTTTCAGAACTAACCACATGGGTTCATGAACGTTTGGCAGATTGCATGTAATGACATACCGCCATATCTTTACTGCACCGTGTATATATACATGTTACAGACCTCTCACCTCTAACAATAGTAAGTGTTCTCTCTTTGCTCTGCCTTTTGAGTAAATATTCGGCTTGAAGTATGGCGCGAGCTGTGACCGTGGAGCTAGATTTGAGGGTTCCTGCTCAGAAATTCTGGGGAGCCATTCAGGATTCTGCAAGCGTATTTCCGAAGATAATGCCTACTCAATTCAAAAGTATTGAGATGATCGAGGGAGATGGCAAAAGCGTTGGCAGCACCAGGCATATTAAGTACGGAGAAGGTATGAATCAACCTGGTTTCAAAAAAAGTAGGTTCGTTGAAGTTTGAAATTTAGGGGTGACGTAAACAGGATTTTCTAAATCTGCTTAGATTGAAATTTATGGAGTTTTGGGGATCCATTCTTTGAAAGTTTATGTTGAAATCGACGGAGTGGTTGGATAGTTTAGGACGATGCTTCTGATACTAAATAGTGATCATTTGCAGGCATGTTTATATTGAATATCATGTTTTCCGTTAAGCTGTGGTTCATTGGGGGAAGTTTTCCCTCATTGGATCAAGTTACAAAAAAGGTTAAATTTTTAGAGGGAAAGTGCTTTTGACCTATAAAATTGAGAGTCCTCAAAATAACATGTTTCATGTTTCAGGAGGAGTATAAGAAATACAATACATAAAGGAAAATAAATATATGCATATTTTTACAGTGCATATACACATTTTTTCAGTGTATTGAAATTGAAAGTTTTTTTTTTCCAAATATAGCATTGCAATTCCTACTGATTGCTTTAACCAGAAATGCAATACGTTTCTGACTGTTTCTTAATACAGAAAGTTCTATGTAGCAAATTGTTTGGGCAAAATTTCTTCTCTGCACATGTCTTCTTATCTGCTACAATATATATTCCATTTTATGCTTGAAAGGATGGCTACCAGGCCTCAGCCAAAGTGTGACCTAACGCTGTTGGATATAGCCATCCAATACACTTCTGGCAGGCGATGAGCATAGAACTCGGTAGAACAGCCTGTATAAGCAGGTCCTGGAGTTTAGTTTTCAATACTAGTTTTTCCTTTTGCCTGTTTTTGTTAAAGCAAAGAGATGTGGTTGTTGCTTCGAAGTAGTACTGAGCAGTAACACTGTAGAATCCAAGTAGGGAAAAATTGCATCTTCAATTTTGTTGATTGGTGTGGGCACAGTATCTGTGGGCTCCTAATCAACATGCTTAGAAGTAATATGAAAGTTTCTACAACTAAGCCATTTAGAGAACCTAATAGGAAACTAACTCTCCGCCCAATATTCCTTCACTCTCGTTTTCAAGGTACATTTTGTTTTTCCTACAGGCTACATCTAAGCACTCTGATGAAACCCAACTCCGTATATAAGTCAACTTTTTATAACTTGAACGTTTTGAAGGATGGTTTCAGGTTGAATGTATTGACAAAAAAACTCACTGTTGGGTGCAGGAATGAAAATGTTGACCCATGCAACTGAGAGGATTGACGCTATGGATGAAACAAATATGACCGTTACCTACACTGTCATAGAGGGCGAGATTCTGAGCATATACAAAGTGTTCAGGCCGACCTTGAAGGTAATTCCAGGAGCTGATGCCAACTCTTGCAGTGTAAGTTGGACAGTCGAGTTTGAGCCAGCAGGCAACGAAACTCCCCCATCGGACCCGATTAAGGAAGCAGCAATCAGCATGTTTAAGACAGTGGAGGGATATCTGCTGACCACAGCTTGAGCATCAGCACATGAATGGACACTGGTTACTATAAGAGACCTATGTTTAGTATAATAGAATAATGGGTCACAGTGTTGATTCCCTGAGCATTGTACTAGGAAATCTTTGGACAGAAATGTCTTCCTGCTTGGAGATCTGGAATTTAAGTTATTGCAAATTTTTTTAGCAGAACGCCATTTGGAATTTAAGTTATTGCTGTATTTTTCACAATGCAAGCTTTTCATCTCTGTTTCTCATGCTTTATCAGGTTTTATATCTATGTATGTATTTGGGGTCGCGGCATTGCTTATGTTTATGTGATCGGTAGATCCTTGTTGACTCTAATCGTTCATCAAATTTCTTATTTTTGAGTTCAATTTTTTCTTTTTGTTTGGCTTGTGGGTTCTGGCTATGTATATCTTAAATTGTTTGGTTTGTGGGTTCTGTCCATGTATATCTTAAATTTGAGATTCAAATTTAAAGCATGATGAGATTTTTTAAAATATTCCCCATTCAAACTAAATTTTAATTCAATTCTGTGACTCTCTACTGCACTTAAGTTATAAAAGATTCCATCAATGTAATGTAGCACCAAGAAAAAGAATTAGAAATTAAGAAGTTGTAAAACCAAAAATAGAGATATAACCTTATTGCACACAAAATTGAACGAACAATCTTTTCGTCTCTTCTCGAAAAAGATTACCTATCCCCGGGTCATTATAAGTTACAACCCCTCACCAACCGTTGTAGTTTTATACAGATTGAATGTACTGTTAAAAAACAATCAATTATCTTAAAAGAACACTTGATTTATTCCATATCTGAATTTTGCTACTGAATTATGTCAGCAAGTAAACAGCAGGTCTTGATTTAGGTCTTGATTATTGAGCCTGAGCCTATTCCAAAGAGATAAATAAATCACTAATTTTTGTTGTTCAAAATTCATTTCTGAATGTAGAAATCTATTTAACATACTAAAAAAATACAAGAGAGACCATCAGATTATACAAAAATAATCACTCAAATCTACTAATCTAACAATTTCTAACCAGATTTCAAGCAAATGTTACCTAAAAAAATTGTTATTTCTTACCCTACTCCTTAAAAACCTATAACCAAAGTGAACCTATAACTTCTCCAACTTTTAATTGAAAATTTTTACATCTTTCTTACTGGTGTTTGAGCTAAACCCAAAATTATAATATAATATTTAATAACATATATTGATATATGCTATTTAATAAGTTATATAATATATAATAACATATATTAATATATAATATGTTATTCTAAATGAAATGTACATGTAACATAACACATTAAAATAATAATAATAATAAAATATTCATAAAATAAGAAAATAATATTAAATTAATAATAAAAAATAAAAATATTAAAATATATATAAATTAAAAAAATAAATATAAACAGCAAATCTGCTCATTTAATATTTGTTATAAAACCAACATAAATTCATCTTAACCCGAGATCTATCAAACACACAAATGGATCAAATCTATAGAGATTAAGATAGATCTACCTTAATATATTATATAATAATAAAGTATTAAAAAAATTCCATAATAATTACATTTTCAAACATTAATATTATACTAATATAATTATAAAATATTAATACAATAACTCTATAATCATAATAATATAATAACAATACAATAATAAGAAAATGTGTTGGTAGAGGGTTTAGGTATTTTGTAGGTTTAAAAGAAGTTATACCATGAATATATTCAAAACCTTGTAGTTGAGAAATATACAACTCTAGGACACTTTTACAATTTTTTTTTGAATTGATGCACAGATAGTGTTGCAACGGGAAATTCGGCATGGCAGGGTTGTGCGACATGACGTTAGATCCAATCAATTTGAAATGATTATGCAATCAAGTTGGATCGATGGTGGATGTTGGGAGGCATAGGTTATGGGATCTTGTGAATTAGGGGATTTACTCCCTAAATGCAGATTTTGATGAGCATATACATCTCACACATGCGAATTTACCCCATTCTTTAATTTTATCTGAGAGTAGCCCTAGATGTGCTACTAGGCACTTTGAGTTCTTTCATTCTTAGCAAGGAAGATGATGTGAGCGGGTTTCTAGATCAAGGTTTCATTGGAGGGATGCTCACTCACGAGCTAATGAGTGGAAGCTCCAATTTCAAACCTTTAGCAACATATTAGGAGGGTTTGGGATTGAGAGGCTTAGGGAAAACAAAAAAAGGACGCAAGTGCATTAAGAGGAAATTGGAGGTGGTGAACCTACAATTAAAAGATGATGGAATTATGGAGTTAGAGGACTTGGCCATAATGGGTCACTATTGGATGCAGACCTAGTCAAGGGAAAAGACGATTTTTGGGAAGAAAAGCATGAAAGAAAGAAATGGCAACTGGAAGGAAAAACAACATGTGCGAGGGAAGCATGCAAGGAAGACCTAATGATGCTAGGTTTAGGGTTTTTGCAATGCATTGTAATGGTCGATGAGCCAAGTATATAAATAAGTAGTACTTAGAGGATAGGAAGAGAACGAAGGTGTGGAAAAGAGAGATGGAAAGAGAGAAAGGACAGAGGGAGAGTCCAAAAGTGTAAGAGTTGTAAGAAATGTACTAGTCTGTAAGATGGTGAGCTAGAGAAGCAAGGAGCGACTCTATCCTGAGGGTTAGATCGTGAGCTGAGGAGCCTGGTGTGATCTAGTCAGCCTCGTAGGGATCAGGGAGCTTGTTGGGGGTATAATATCCAAGTTTGTAAGCACGCGCGGCGTGACATATTATTGAACCATAATAAAGAGCTCGAGAGCCAAATCTTTGTGGACGTAGCCCAAGAGGGGGTGAACCACGGTAACACCTGTGTTATGTGATTGAATGTATGTGTCTCTATTGTTGTTAAGTGTTCAATGTTAGATGAATGAATTAACTATTTAGATTTGATATTTCACAGGCATGAATAATATCACTGCTATAATAAGATGTTAGACTGAATAAATAACATTCACAAGATACAACCACAGATATCCACTCATTCCCATGTTGCAAACACATGAGTATTATAGCCACCCATTGAGCTATCTTGGGTGAAACTACGCGGTACAATTTGTGTGTTGTGTTTCCTTCTGGTTTACCAGAGGGGTTGATAGTTTTAGAGGGCTTTTGTTGGAAGTTTGTTGAATCTGAACCTGGGTCCATCTATGATAGTAAGATATGATCAAAGTAGATGAATGACAAAGTAGAAGAGTAAAATCCAAAAAATGGTTCCGTTGCCGGTTGGTTGAAACATGATGGGATTGAGTGAATGAGATATGTTGAAGACATAAAAAGAATGCCAGATCGGACGACAAAACGTTAAGAGAATGAGAATTTAAAAGGGGATGCTAAGACCGTGGAATCCAGCAAAGGCAGAGATAGAGAGTTGGTTGATAAAAAAGGAGTTGGAGTTTGCATAGAAAGATAACAAAAACCCGAAGTTAGCATCGTGCCAATATCTGGACAAGTACGTATTCAACGACTTGCATGAATTATTTTTTTGTAATTTCCCACATGTGTTGTAGGAGTGGATATTGAGGTTGAAGGACAACCATCCTACAAATCGGATCAGACAACTAGAGTGGAATCCTGTAGAGATCGCGCAGTTACAACAAGTTGGTAATAAATTTACACGTGCAGTAGATTTTTGGTTAGACAACATTGTTGCAAGATTCATCATGTAATTTTCAGTAGATACAACGAAGTCTTACAACGCAACATAGAAAGAGTTATTGAAGGGACCTCGAGGTAGGTATATCATATCGGTATATACTTCTATTAAGATATTGCTATATAACAAAGGTGTAATGACAATGGCTTTAGACAACTAAACTTTCCTGTGTGCATGGGGGAAGGGGGGGAAGCATTGACAAGAGGAGAAATAGATAAAGGAAACAAGGAGGAGACCTTGGACCCAATTATGATGGATGAAGACCAGATCAAACAAATCATGGAAACAACTGGAAAAATGCACAATGGAGTACCCTACCAATATAATATGAAGACCAAGAAGAGAGTCATATCCGCGAGGGAAGGCTTGACAAGTGATAAAGAAGAGGTAGAGGATATTCGAGTTGTGAAGAAGATTGAAGAAATCTTGCACGTGACATATGAGAGGAATAAGAGAGGTCCAAGAGAAGGAATAGAAGGTAACACTCCTATCCATATCAGTGTCAGTATGGAACCCATAAACACATGTTCGACTAATACACCAAAAAGAACACCACCATTTAGACAACCAAATTTCGCGAGGAGGAAAACAGAAGAAAGTACATCTACACAGGGAACACCAACTAGGGGAACCAGTTCAAGAAGCATTAGTCAAGTATCTACACCACGCGGATGTAGTAGTTCAACATTCAGGATGGTAGGATATGATCCCACTGTCAAGTCACCAGAATTCAAAGGAAAGGCATCGAAGGACCCTGAGAATCACTTGTTCATCTGTGAGAAGATTTGGGAAGCCAAAAAAATCATAGACGAGGACACTAAACTTGTGCAGTTATCTATCACGCTAAGAGATCGTGCACTGGATTGGTACATGAGTTTAGCTTCGAACAATGCTCCTAAGACAACCATAACAATGGGAGATATCAAAAAGCTATTGATAAATGAATTCCAGAAACTTAGTTCAGAGGATCAATACATGAATGAGATGATAGAGATTAGACAAAAACCAAGATAATCTGTATGAGAGATTGACCAGAGATTCAAACGATTGAAGAGAAAACTAAAATATGTCATGACATATATGCAACATAGGCATTTGTTTGTCAATTCGCTGCTACCACACTTGAAATACCCTTTGTGACAACAAAAGTTTCAAACCTAGACATAGGCTCTACATGTAGCCCTACAATTGAAAGAGAACCAATATCATAAGTTAGATCCAACCATAGAGGAGCCAAAGGATGATCTGAATAACTTAACATTCCAGTTAAACCAGAACAAAGGCAATCACAAAAGAGAAGTTGTTTGGTGTACCACATGCAAAACAAATGGACACCATAAGAATGAATGCTCAACATTCGTGCAATACATGGCAACAAAACTGTCAAACCCATTGCCAATAGGAGGAATATGGTGTGAAATCTCTAAGAAATAGGGGTATGATCCATACCACTGCCCAATGATGTAGAAATACCAGACAGTACCTAACAGTTCATATTGCAACTTTTGCAAGTGTGTAGGCCATGACGACAAGGATTGTAGGACCATGGACCTAATGAGGGAAAGAACATTAAATTCTTGTAGGGTACATGAAGAAATGATGATTGGGCAAGCTGCACCACATTTTAACCAAGTACCATCCCCATATAACACTGCACAACAACAATATAACACTACGCAACAATAATATAACATTGCACAACCGCACCACAATACCATGCAACCACACTATAATCCTGCGCAGTATAACCAGGTACCCCAGTACAATGCACCACAAGGAGATCAACCTGGCTACATAGGTGGAGGAAGAGGAAGATGAGGCTTTGGAAGAGGCAGAGGACCAGTGGTATGCCACAACTATCAACAACTAGGACAGTATGCAAGAGAATGTCCACTTCCACCTGTGACATGTATGTATTGTCGTGCATTAGATCATGACACAAAATATTGTCTTGCACTATTGGGAAAGATCTAGGAAAAGAGAAATCAGAACAATCATAGTGTTCAGTGGATTTCGGCGAAAGTAAGGGATGACGAAAGAAACATCAATGTTATAAAAATAGGACCGTGGAGCAATAAAATAAAACAAATGCAGAAACAAAACACAGAAGACACACAATACAAGAGAGACATAGATTTACGTGGTTCACTCAGTGTGGGCTACGTCCACCAGAGAAATTGCCAGGTCCTTTCTTTGTTATTATCTAGCAAATGAAGGGATACAACCTACAGCAAAACCCGATGTAACTTCCTCTTCTTTCTCTCACAGTCTCCTCTCTCAGAATACAATATTCACCATCATCCATAGCAGCAATACATTTTCCTCATAAAAGAGGGTTGCCTTCTAGGGAAAAAACCCTAACATAATCTCTACCGTTAGATCTGCAACCTTATAATGAACGGTCTAGATTTACAATGAAATTACAATATACTTTTACAAGGCAATTTTTTCTTCGGGGGCTTCGCCCCCGAACCCCCGCTGGGGGCCCGCTTGCCCCCAGACCCTCCATCCAGGGGGATAGGCCCCCTAGACCCCGCAGAGGGGGTACCCCCCCTCTGCACTTCCCTGCGTGGAAGAGTGTACATACTTCTGGGGTGTAAATACTTCATGGGGTATAAACACGGCTGAAAACAAGGACCTCTGGATCAGGAAGATAATCAGGCTCCACAACCAACAATCTCCCACTTGGAGACTGATCTCAACAACTCCATCGCTGCTGTATATGGTGGACTCTGAACCTTCTTGGACCTGGCAAATTTCTCATCTTCATTTTCATTCTCGAAGACCAACTAAAACTGAGCAAGAACTCAGTTTCTCCTTGGTTACTCCCTTTGTTAACATGTCTGCAGGATTCTGGCTAGTGTGTATCTTTTCCAGCTTCAATTGTCCATCTTCCAAGGCGGATCGTAAGAAGTGGTACCTCAACTGTATATGCTTAGTCTTTGAATGGAAGGCTGAGTTCTTTGCAAGGTGAATGGCACTCTGACTGTCACAATACAACT